>QKQZ01038925.1:7779-18102 GCA_003595255.1 Solenopsis fugax
GGCAGGCGGGTCGTACCCGTCCCGTGTAAATGGCCTTAAGCCTCTTACGTCAAGTTTCCGCGGGTGGGTACTACTGATAATTAACAATTAGTGGGCACCAATTCAAACGGGGCCGACCGGTTACGCGTCCGCGATGATCTCGTCGTCCCGTTCTGAGATTTGTATCTTCTTCGCTTCATTCGAGAAATTTAAGTGTTGAGAAAAAATTCGGACTAGAGAATTTTTATTTTTAGAAATTTTTCGAATGAGGCAATCTTAATTTTAACAAAACTTTTTGTTTCTGTTCAGCGTTAATTTTAGAGTCTTATTTTAATCGAAATTGTACAAGGAAGCGACGTATAATCTTGTTTCTTCTTCAACTTACTTCACCCACCTGTCTTGTAGCTTTACTTTTCCAGGATCATTATGACTTACGGAAAAAAAGTTTGCAATGTGATAAAAGCAACGGAATCGCTTCTTAATTCGCATATTATTGCTTTTCGAAATACACTCGATTACATTTTCTCTGTTTGCACAACTGGCCGGGCCGATTCGATGACAATGCGCATAATTTCGGCCGCGCATAATTAATCCGAAGAAAAAAACGACGTTGTATCTAAATGAAGCCGCTTTGTCTCGGGAGATATTCAGGACAGCTCAGCGAAAATTACACGCGACTGCGCGTTTAGTCATCCGACAATTATGGCGTGCCGAAGCGTGGCGCATAAAAATATCCTCCCACAAAAACCATGGGCTCTGCGATCCTCCGATAAAACCGCGCGACCGTCAGAAGGCACATCAACTTTTAACGTGTTTTGCGAAAATTGTTGCAGAAATTTTCAAGAATAACACGCGTCCCGCGATTTATCGAGCGCGTTTACCGAATCCGTGAAATGTACGAGAATATTCTCATATGAAATGCGCAACAAAATTATAATTGATAAGACGAATTTTATTTTGATTGTCGCTAAATTGGCTTCTTATCGTCTCTCTTCTGCTAAATAAATGCGAGGTCTTTTTCGTGCCGCGACATAAGCACAACATCCGATCGGGTGACGGATGAAATAACGTCTGCTAAACAAATCTCAAATATTGTGACCATGCATCGCCCAGGTTCTCGTCTCTCTCAGGTCGTTCTCTCGGTGATCGCGATATCTTGATGCTCGCAGTGATACGATAAGTGCGATTCTGTGAAATTGGAGCTCTTAATAGGTTCTCGCACGAGGACACCAGATAATTTAATGTTACATCATATAATTTGTATTTCTCAATGTCTCGAAATTATGAAAATTAATATTTTCAAATAATAATTTCAAATTAATGTAATTAATATAATTTCTCAATATCGAAATTATGGCTAAAATAAAATATTAATAAAGTAATGATATTCTTGATTTTAGAGATTTAAGTAACGAAAAGTGAATTGTTTCTATGTACAGAGATAGGTCTTGTATAGTTCTCATCTGGAAATAAAATTTAGGATGTCGGGATGTTAAGAACTTTTGTGAAATAATTTTTCACAGAAGTGAGTGTGTATGTTTCTCCATTGTTAGCGCGACGTAGTCGACGGTATTGCATAATTCAGCATGTGTTTTAATTCATTTTCACCTTCGGAGATTATTCAAGGCATGACGTCTTCGTAACAAGTGCAAGTGTTCGTTCGGAAAGGAGACGTTCCAATTCCTGGCAGCCGTTCGAAATGGCGCAACCGGAAGTTGTCCTGTGTCGTGTACATGCCTATTCCATCTACGGGTATTTCCTTTACGGCCGCCCGCTTCTTCGCCATGGGAACCCATCGCTATCCCGTAACACACGGGGGAGAGACTGTAAGAGGCATAAATTTAAGAAAAGAAGAGACAGTCATTACCATAGCGTGCTAAACAGCTTTTATCGAACCACGAAGTTCCCACATTTCTCCCTGCCGTCTTATGAGCGCCCCTATGGGTCGTCGCGAATTAAGATTTTGCACGAGCACACCCAGCATGCCAACAGCGAAGGAAGTTAGGGCGGCGACGTAATATTACTAACCGCCGTGTGCACACTGAAAACAATTTTTTTATGTTCAAATAAATATATTTATTTCAACATCATTTCCTTCATAAAAAAAATATTTCCTAAGTTCAAAAATAAATTATTTTATGCTAGCTAATATTTAAATCAAGGAAATGATCTAAACATAAGAAACTTAAGAGCATAAGAAACTTTTTTTCAATGTAAACGCCACACCTAGAGAAAAGTTATGTTTAAGATGAAATCGTTTCTTTAACTTTTTTAAGTTGAAGTTAAAATACCTTTGAAGAAAAAAATATTTGATATCAAAAAGTAACGTTACTAGCCTTTTTTAAAGTGAATCAATTTTTTGTTTAAATAATTTTTTAATTCGAAGAAAATGCTAACAGAAATGTAAGAAATAATTTAGTTGTTCTAATTTTATAATAAAAATATATATCTTTTATTTAAAAAAAGATTTGCCTTGCACACTCAAACTATTTCTTTAATTCTAATAAAAGAAACGACCAAACATTTTTTTTACTCAAAGAAACTTTTGGATGTAAACAAAGTAGATTTGAAAAGTTTTTGTGAATGAATTTTTTAATTGCATTTTTAAATCGTAAAATTGAATACATGCAAATGTGTCGAAGACAATTTTGCGATTGGTCGTAAAAATGGATGAAGGAATAAAGTAAATATTTTATTATCTTATTTTCTCGCGAATAATTTGCAAGATGATTCTGTTTCCGACGTACATACATAAAGTTTTTGCGGCGAGCTGCTCGTAACTTGCGAACATCGAATAATTAAGCGATACGAGAAACGGAAGTGCGAAGCGAGTATTCAGAATGAGTAAATCTTTTCAGTTGGCGGCACACTCGCTATCGATTCGTCCGCTCGAACCTCTTATCGCGCGACTGGACAAATTTCGCCTCGAGTTGTCTGAATTATTCTCTATTGCTGATATCGTCGGCCGTACTTTTGCGTGACGCCGGTAATTTGTGTGGGGGGATTAGCAACACGCGCGAGACGTGACGAGCCGGTCTCCGTACGCTCGCGTGTGTACACGCGTGTATGGAGGTCGACGTGAGGCTGTTGACTGAAATTATCTCGCCGTCATCTACGACACACGAGGCTCATTAACTGCGAAGACCGTTGCACCTATTTTTTCTTTCTCTTTCTTTTTTTTTTTTCTCTACAAACACTCCTCCATTAACCCATTATGACAAAGGGGAAAAAAGTGGCGTGTAGCGTGGCGAATAAACGGCTCCGCGACTGATAAGGCTTATCGATTCGCTAATTACACGTGGATTTATTAGCGAGGCGTAAAAAATAATAAATCCGGTTTCTATGCACCGAAAATTAGTAGCGACGTCGAATCGAATCGATTTCGACGACGTTCTCATGACATCCTTGCGCGAGACGGGAGATTGTCCGGCGATAGGAAGGAGACGTCTTCATGGGAATTCCCAGGGTCCAGTGGCTCGACGAAAAAAAGGGAAAAAATTCATTACTTCGTTCGGCGGGGCACCTGGTTTCGTCTACTCACTCCTTGACAGGCAAACGTCCCGCCGTAGTAATTAATAAGGGGATAATCGACGATCCATTATCTCGTTGATAGTGACCCTCCGCCTTTTACATCTTCCCCTCTGTCCTTTTCTTCCTTGCTCTACCTCTCTCTTTCTCTCTCCGTCTCTGTACCGTCTCGTCTTGACTACCCTTCAGCTCATTTCCGCCCACGTGTACTTAATAACGGTCATAGGGAAAAGCGAGTGTGCCGAGAAAGTAATCGCTGTTGTCAGCTTCAGAATTTTTAACGCATTTGTTGGAATTATTGTTTTAAAGCCTGATTAGCGCAATTATTCTTAATTATTATCTTACTTTGTCATTAATTACCATTATCATAATCATGTTTTGGTTTTGCGACGTGTAAATACTAAAGAAAAGATTTTGGTAATAATTAAGCTCTTTGGTGAAATAATTTCAAATAAATGTTTGATTAATACAACCAAATACAATATTTAGTAACATTTATTAATAGTAAACAAACATAATAATAGTAAGTAATCGGTTATTAAACAGTACTAAATACTTGGTCATATTAACTGAATATTTAGAAGGCTCGATAACTATCTAAGCCTGATTATTACTGTCAAACTCTTTTTTCAGTGTACAACGTTCTCTTTCTCATACACTGAAAAAAAGTCTGGTTATACCAGACTTATCTGGTAACTACCAAATGTACAGTGAAATAGTATCAATGAAATATTTTATCAATATAACCAAAAATAATTTTATTTTACTAAATGTTTAGTAACTTATACCAGATTTGATAATACTTACTAAACATTTAGTAAAATAAAATTATTTTTGGTTATATTGATAAAATATTTCATTGATACTATTTCACTACACATTTGGTAGTTATATATAACCAGACTTCTTTTTCAGTGTAGTTACGAAATAAATGCAGATTACAGTGATTAAGTCCGTTCTCAAATCGGCTTGCACAGTGTAGGATTAAATAAGTCATGCGAGGTGAGCTGTGAATCACGGCTATCGATGTGAAATTTCCGGAGTATATATGCTAGGGATGAACAATGACGTGGACGGTTGATCGAGAACGTGAGGTGGCCATCACGTGCTCAATTTTCCGAAGGTTTCATAACATCCGTCTCTTGAGGAGGGTGCGCGGTACCGCACCCTTCTGTCCTATTTCAGAGCCTCGAAGGCTAATTTCCCTGACAGAGACATTTTCGTTCGGTTGGTCCAATCCGAGTCTCTCTCTCTCTCTCTCTCTCTCTCTCTCTCTCTCTCTCTCTCTCTCTCTCTCTCGTATCTCCGCCCACCGCCGTCTTCTCCGTCTCATCCTCTCGATAGATCGTAAGACCCCTACCGGTGAGAGGAGATAGGAGGGGAGAACTAAATCAATGTAGGACATTTATATTGGCTGGAAATCGCTGACTCTCCACGGACCACCGTGGACATCCGACCGGGACATATTAAGATTTCTGATCCGCCGCGTCGACCGCGGCGACATTTTTATCATTGCGTGCCCTTTCCTTTCCCACACGTCCTGCCGCGAGGAGGAAATAAAACGTGAATTATTGTCCACGCGGTGTCTCTCTCTCTTGCCGTGCTCCGCGCACGTGGTCCAGCCCCGGGTCTCCGCGGGCCCGGGTTAAAGTGGCCGTTACGGTTTTCGGTGAATAATTTAATGGCCCGTTTAGTGATGTCGGCTTGTGAATATCGAACGACGTCTCGCGCGCGATACGCTTAGCAAACATTTTTGCCGAATTTCGCATTGATCCACGGCTAATCAAAATAATTCGAGTGAATGTTTGACGATTAAACGCTACTATATAAATGGAACGATGAGAGAGACCGTGCTTTCTATTAAAATATATCGTTAACTAATTTAAATTTTTCGTCAAACATACATTACATATTATTTTCACTTTCCTCTTTGCTTTGGATTATTTCGATTAATTCTCGAACGTTTTTTTAGATTCGTTTATTTTCAATTGCGATTTCGTTTGTTGCTGCTACGAATAAGAGGAAAAACGAAGAGAGAAGAAATAAAGCGCGACGCGTGCGAGATAGGCTGTTGTCAAAGTTATATGTTTGACCGCGGGTGTCAAAGCAATTCATTTAAATTAATAGGACCAGGGCCCATTAATTCAGAGCGCGGCTTATCATCCGATTAATACCAGTTTTAACCTCTCTTTCCCGGTCGGAGAGATGTTCTTATTTGTAAGGCCGTTATCGACCGGTTTCGCTGATAAAGCTCTCTACTCTTTTATCGGGACGCGATTACTCCTCTATCTCTCCCAGATACTCCGGTGCCAGCATTGCACGCTCTCGAAAACGATTTCATTTGTCACGCGTGTGTCAGCGATAGCGTCCGTTCCCCTCTCTCTCTCTCTCTCTCTTTCTCTCCCTTTCTCTCTCTCTCTCTCTCTCTCTGTCCTGTTTTGTATCACATCGGCGCAAGAGAGAAGACAGAGACGAAGCTTGTACGGTTGTTTTCCGTCGGCGAGCATTACGGATCGGCCGCCAACGCGATCGTTAGCACCTCCGAGCAGGGTCTCTCGGTTGAATGCGTTGGACGATGAGTGGAAGCGCGTTTTTACTTGTAGAATTACGCGTTTACGAGTCGCTCGCGACGGACTTATCGCGCGGACAGGGCTCATGTGCGGCAGCACAGTTCGGAGATATGACACACAGGAGGAGATCCCTCCGCCACCGCCGTCGCCGTCGCCGTCGCTTCTTTCTCTATGCGAGCGCCGCGACGATTGGTTCACCAGCGTCGCTCCCACCTCGGTCGCGCGCTTCTCGATCGACGCTGGTGAACGCGCGATACCACGGCCGACAGTCGCGCGTAGTCGGCCGCGTCGCTCGGTGTCGTTTCACGTTTGAGTCGAGTCGAGTCGAGTCGAGTCGAGTCGAGTCGAGTCGAGTCGAGTCGAGTCGAGTCGAGTCGAGTCGAGTCGAGTCGAGTCGAGTCGAGTCAAGTCGAGTCAAGTGGAGTCTCGTTGTCCTCTCGCCTTGCCGAAATTCGCACGTGGTTTCACGCGACTATCGATCTATAGCGCGAGTCTCCGCGCGCGTAAACGTAGAGTTGCGAAGTTCCGACGTCGGCAAAGTTGTACGATTCTTTCATGGCCCGGAGAAGGCGTTAAATTTCGGCCTCGCGCCCCATAGTCCTCGCGTTAGCGGCCGAAGTTTATTTTACCGCCGCCCTCGCCCCGCTCGCGAAGCGGGCGCGCGGTACTTTTCGACGTGCTGGAAAAGCCGGGCGAGAGAGTGAAAGAGAGAAAGACGGTGGATAGAGCCGGACGCGGGAGGGGGTGGAGGAGGACCGGCATCGTGCGCGAAAGTTTTCGGCGCGGTGCAAGCGGATAAGGCAGCAGTGCCGTGGAATATTTTAACATATATCACGACGAGAGGGAGAAGGAGAGGAGAAATTGGGACGAGGGGTTGTAGAGCGCGCGATAGCTGTCTTCCTCTCGTTCCTCTTCACTGGCCGGTGCTCGCTCCTCTTCCGTTTCGCCTTCCTCTCGTTCGCGCGGCAAGCAAACTCCTCCAGTTCCTCCGTCGCCCGGATCAACGTGCCTTTGTGGTGGTGATGTGCCGCCCTGTATGACGTGACCCGTACGCGAGGACGGGAGTCGGTGTATCGTCGAATCAGCGCCCACACGTCCCCGCCGCCAACATGTTTGTCTGCCACACGGACTACGGCAGCTATAAAATGGTAAATTTACCGAAAACGCGGACTACGTGAAGAGAGTCCCTCGATTGTATCCTCTCCTTGGTACCGGCACGATCGATAGATCCCTCCCTCCCCCTTCTCCCCTCGTTTCTGTCGCGTGCACTGTCTGTGCATCATCCTTCTACATTGTCTTTCTTCCACCCCGGAGCCTTTCGCATCTATCTCGATTCAAGGAAGAGGGTGATGGGAAGGGAAAGGAGAGCGCCAACCCCATAAATCTATAACTTGGAGCTAAGAGCACGAATGTTCTGTATGTAACTCGCGATCGCATAATCCGTCTTTGGCCCGTTGCGACTTCTCTCGGGGAGAACTTTTCCCGATCTATGTAGTCTTGCGGGTAGACGTTCCGACGTCCATAATGGATGAGTAATCAAGTTATATTGGGTAACGCCGTTCGCTGGGTAGTAGTACGCTTTATTCCTCATTAAAATGATTGGAGTGCGATATCGAATTAGACAATTGAGGATTCTTTATCGCCTGCGAAACTACTTCCATGCTATCATTACCGCTTTACGTCACGTTCGACATACAGCTATATACGACGAGTTTGCAATTCCAATAAACTGAATAATTAACCCATTAGGTTCCAGGAGGCCCCTATGTGCTTTTTTGTTTTAAATTCTTGACTCAAGTCTTAATCACAATTGGCATTTAGAAATAAAAGGAATTGCTCTCTCTCTCTCTCTCTCTCTTCGAAAATTTAGTCGGCGATGAGATGAAATATCTAAAAGAAGAAAAAGATGTTAAAAGTGAAAGTAAAAGTAGAGACTCTTGTCTTTTTGTTGACAAATGTTTAAGGATGTATAAGACATTTTTCAAAACATTAAGAAAATTATGAAAAAATTACAAATTGTTTTATATTGCATTTGAAAGTAGTAGAAAAAATTTGGCGGCAATTTTCTATCTAGATAAAAAAATCATTTCAATAAGAAGTACGTGTGCTCTATTAAAAATATAATTACAATAATTAAATAAGAAATAATGAAAAAAATCTGAATGATTTTATACAAGTACTTAAAATATTCAAGATGATTTAAGTTTCATTGCGATAAGTTCTGTAAAATAAAATTTATTTATTTATTTATTTACAAAATAACTAAACAGACATAAAACTTTGTATAAATTATCCTGAACACTTAAAGTACTTGTACAAAAAAATTGAGAAAATCGCGAGAGCCTCCTGGGCCTTAATGGATTAATTTATCATCGCTTTACTTCTTGACCTTCGCCGCGTTCTAAAAATTGGAGCAGTGTGTATCCACCGAACAGATCTCAATTCCGCTGATACAAGACGACGCTTACATCGTCACTGGCATTTTCAGCACGTGAAGTTTTAGTTGGACGTTTTTCTTTACGAAGAATAAAATCGTCGCATTGCCAGGGCGAATGTCGTCCATTAAATCGAACCTACTGCTCATTCCTATGAAGACTGACAGCGTTAATTGGATCGAGGAGGACGACCTAATCTTAGATTTTTATTGATGTCCGCGTTGCGCAAGGATAACCCCGCGCGCCTGTACGTGTATATGTGCAGCCGTTTAATGACGCCATCATACCGATTTTCTCTCTCTGGAAGCGTGCACGCGCGCACGTTCCTCTTTCGCGTCTACGTTCGTTGAATTAATGACTGTTCTCGCTACGAGCTACGACGTTGGTCGGTGTCGTAATAGTCGACCGGGTCTATCGTAAGATCGATGGAGAGACGCGCTACAACACAATGCACAAAGGTGTCGCAAGAAACGGAGATGCAACATGCTTGTGTGTCTGCCCAACAGCCGGTGGTGGAGACCGCGTGTCGTCGCGATTACAGTGCAATTTTTCGCATTACACCAGAAATGCTGAAACGTCGATTGACGAGGTCGACGAAGAAAAGTTTCGCGGCTCGCGAGGCAGCGCGACGAGAAAATTATACGCGCGGCATTTCCGTTTTGCCGATTCCGCAAATCGCCCATTCGAACGAATCGTAGGATTCCCCGTTTTCTATAATAAGCCTACATATACATAACAATAATGAATTCCTAATAATGAATATTCCCTTTTTCTCTGTTGCAGTATGGCTCGGATGAATTCGGGCAGGACTCGCCGAGATATACGTCGCCGAAGGCCCTTTACACGGATTCCTATTACATCGGTAAGCGAAGACAAAAGTTGGACACCTGGAGAAAAGTTGTTAAACTTTTAGTTGAGAAAATAAAAATTTATTTGATTTCAAGAAATGACGTTTAAAGTAAATAAATTATTTGTTTAATTTAAACAAAAAAATAATTTTTTAATTCAAAGAAAGTACTGATGAAAATGTAACAAATAATTTAGTTGTCCTGGTTTCAAAAATATACTTCTTTTATTTAAATAAATATTTGCGTTACGCAACCAAGCTATTATCTTTAATTCTAATAAAAGGAACAATAAAAAAATGTCTTGAAATCAAAGAAACTTTTCTTTAGCCGTATGGCAATGCATAAATTTCTTTGATTCAAACAAGTTTTTTTTTACTTGAAGAAACTTTTTCTGGCTGTATTCATAGTAATAATAGAAATGAAAAACATCACGATACACTTGTATCTTGATTTTAGTGGCTCCGATAAAAAGAGGATGGAATTTTTTTTTAAATGAATCATTGCATTCTCGAGATTCTCAGATAAGAGCAGGCACTACACGGCTGAAAGAGAAAACGAAAATAGAGCGGGTAGTAACAGACTCCTTTTATCGATTACAAATTTCACGAAAGTAGTTATGAAACAGATTATACCGACTTATATCTGTTAATAATCGATATCGGCGGACGTGGATGTAATTAAACGAGATAGTGCGAATCTCCGGGGAGGACGGGGTCCGATAGATCGATCGTTATCTGCAGATCAGCAGCCATCGGCCATGGGCGCGCTCGTATGTGCACGCGCTCGCGTACGTACACGTACGTATATATCATTTGGAAATCGCATAACGATCCGAATGGACGATAAAAGGGATTTTACGAGCGCACTAATATTCAACTGTTTAACGTTCGCTCGTAAAATTTGCCGCTCTGCCTGTCGCGCGTAAAAACAATAACAATCTCGTTATTTGTTCAAGCGGCGCGG
>QKQZ01038930.1:0-14256 GCA_003595255.1 Solenopsis fugax
ATATATATATATTGCGTGCGCTCGAGCGACGACGCCTTTCTCCGGTTTCTGAGCCGTTTTCCGATGAACACGGCAATGAGAGTTTTCGCCCGACTTGCTGGGACTTTAATTTCGCGGCCGAGTCTCCTTGACGGAAATGACAGGGAGAGCGCGATGGATAGAAGGGAGAGGGTTTTATTCTTACCGCGAAAGAGCATGTCTTTTCTCGGCGCGCGAAAGAGTTTAATCCTGAGCAAGGCTGAGTGATAAAAAGAAACGTCAAGGCGAGACTAGCAGATCCGCCGTAATTGAAACCGATTGGAAAGTTTGGAAAGCTTATTACGAACCGATGCATTAGAGTGATGAAAAAGTTTTTTTTTTTATCGTCGACAATAAAAGCTCTTTGACAATCGCAATTAATGCAGTTTTGTTGTCTTGTGAGAATGAGGAGAAAAATAAATAATTAGCTTTAATATAAAGTTTAATTACGTAAAGTTGTTGAAATAACACAAAATATCATAAAGATATTACAGCGACATATTTTCTTTGCCATCTATATTTAAATAAATTTAGGTAGCATAAATAATGATGGATGTAAATTTATACATGTAGGCTTTATATATGTATTAGGCTCATAATTATTTTAAACATTAATGTGTCTCAATTTCTAATTGACAATTGAATTAAATGAGATTCGATCTAAATATTTTAGTATAAGAGCATTTTCTTAACAGAATTTCGAGACAGTTATGAAGACAAAGTGATTTTCGTTAAAATAATTCGCGATAGCAATTTTCCGAGATAATTTTACGCGAATATAACGGCAAGATGCCTTCCGAGCAAGCGAGAAACGTGGAAGGAGTACTGCTAACAAAAAGTTAATTACAGAATCACCGGAGGCAAAGAAACCGCATGGATCCCGCTCTCCCCTTTGCTCTCTTCGCGGTCTTTCGGTTATCGGGTCCCCCTCCCTTCGGCGTCCAAATTCGATGCCAATCCCATTCTACCTGCTAATAATGTGGGTTCTTGTCCCGGCGAGCCAGAATGCAAATTATTGTGCGTGAATAAAATTTCAGCTGCCGCCATCCGGGCTCTGCGGTTGCCTCTCCTCCTCCCCGTCCCTCGCTCGCCGATCGTTCGGAAAATAATACTCGCATGAACCACCGTATGTCCTCTGCAAAACGTATATAAAATCTGCGCGTGCAGTATCCACACGTGCAACCGATGTGTTGTTGCTTACGTTAAAATCGGGATAAATAATGCGATGGAGCATCGCTGCATGGTCCGAATATTTTCAACAACCTTTCAATAATCGAAATACAACGCAGCTTTCATCATTACAAATACAGTGAAACTAACGGTTTATATTATTTTCCAATTTATTATATTTATATTGTAAAGATTTCGATATTTTTTTAAACTTTCTGAAATTTACAAATTTCAATTACGCCTCTTACTAAACAATATAACATTAAATTGTTATATTGTGTACAAAACATTATCCAATACAAATAAATTTGATCAATGTAACGGGTGCGTGAAGAGAGACGATTATTTTTTTTAAGGACGGCGACATTTTTGCGGGAAGATTAAAAAGATTTATCTTTAAATCAATTGTACATCGTCCTGAAAATGAAATCGTGAGAGGGCACATCGCAATTTTGTTAGACGAATGATTAAATACGGTCGCGCAGGGCCACACGCCAGGCGACTGAAAGATCGATTAGACGCGTTGTCTCTATTTGAACTATTTTGAACTGCGAATCCATCCTCGGAGACAAACGGGCGGGCATCGCGCGGCATTTGCGCGAGCGATCCAGGCGACCGATGGTTGCGCAGCTGGCCACGTTCCTCCATCACCGATATTAATACGCGCGCATACGTCATTTCGCGGCGTGGCTGAGCAATGTTTATCGTGCGTGCAGATCAATCACTGCGTCGCGTCGCGGCAGTACACCAAATCGCTTTATGATCTCTCGCAACTATCCCAATTCGGGAATCGCGGCGCGTAAGAATGTCCCTGGGCATTATTGATCTTCTCGCTTCGGGGTTTGTTTATGACAGGGATATGCCGACGGCAGGGGGATCGGCCACTGTGAGTGCGATCATGAGGAAAATCCGACAGTTGTGGAGCCAATGTGCGTGACAGTGGATAAAGTACTACCCATCATCTTTTTTTTATACACTGATTGTTAGTCATTAATTCACTCGAAGCATAGACGTAGTAAAACGGGATATTCTTTTGACGTGGATCATCTCTGTCATTTCAATTGTACTGAGTAGGTGAGCTCAAACCGTAAACGTCGAATCAAATCAAAAATTAAAAACGCGCGCTATTGAATTTCCTAATATATCAAAAATATTATTAAACTCTCGATGCCCGCAAATTCTTTTCAAATGACACAATTATTATTACATTTTTATTATTAAAAAACGAACGTACTATCAAAAAATAAATTTTTCATGTGAACAAAATCCATTTGCGAAATGATTTTAATAATAATAAAAGCAATCACGCAATTGAATCTTTGTGCGTAATTGAGCGGAAAATGAATAATTTCTCTGTGAGAGAACGATCTTTCATTACGGACGTACACGAGCGCGCAGGATCTTCAATTAGATCTATCTAAATTATACGGCCGCCGATTTCAGCCAATCCACGATCGGTAAGGCCCGTTTACCGCCAGCTAGACACCTACACATCATGCTGCAGGGCCAACCATTGGATTAGACTCGGCAGACTTGACCGCGCGGGAAGATATGTGCGCGACCCAGCTGTGATTCTCATTGAGCGCGCTCATCAATCACCTAAATGTAACACGCACAGCCCGATATCGCAACCCCTTCCCCGTCTTGCCCGCCTTCCCCGCCACGCACTCCCCGCTCACTTTGTTCTGACATCTGTCAAACGCGCGACACAGGGCCCACCGCACACCGCGGCATCCTTTTTTTTCTTTATTCACCACCAGTCTCCGGTCGCGAGCATAATTTCGTATGCGTCCCTAAATAAGTCCGCTCGGACGGCCATTACCATTGATACCGCTTGTCTGCCGCTTCTCTCCTCGCGCCGCGCCGCCGGTCCTTCCATTTGTTTCGACCGGCCCGAGGCCCGAACACACACACGCACGGCCATCACGACTCCGTCCGGGACCCGGGACAGGTTCGTAAAATATGAAGACTTTAATCAAAAGGGCGACGGAATAAGAGCGAGAATCTCAGATGAAAACTACCGCGACGTGGACAGTGAAGAATTAATGATCGACGCGACCGGAGAGAGGGGTCGACGATCCTTGAAAATGAGCTGGCCGCAATATTCTGTGTCCTTTTGTGGCACGAATGAACGTATGAACGTACGGTATCCCGGGTTTGTCAATGCTCAACCGCGATTCCGTCCGTTTGTGCGACGCGACTTGCTACGAAGATTGATAAATGCGCCCGGTCTCTAAAGCGACCGAGCAACAAGAAAGAATATGCCGGAGAAAAGAATTCCTTTTCGTTGCTGTCGCTCACCATGTTTCGTCTAAGCTTCTAAAATCTGTATAGAAACATTGTTGCATGAGAAATTAAGGAAATGAGTTAAGACTTCAATACGGCTGCATATGTTATGAAGTCATTGCCATCATTTTTTCAATCAAGGATGAATATGTTTAGCTGAAAATTGTGTGTTAATGGATGCTCTTATATAAAGTTACATTTTATTAAATGAAAATTAATCTGTACACAGAAAAAAATTAATATCAAATCAACAATTCATTGTTTCATATATAAGCAAGAATATAAAATCTTCTTGGAAGAATTTATACTCTTAAACAGACATATAATTTGCTTACATGGAGAAAATTTTTCTCTTCACGTAAGCAAATTATATCTGAGATTGTCAAATTCTTCCAAAAAGATTTTATATTCTTGCTTATATATGAAACAATGAATTGTTGATACTCATTTTTTTCTGTGTAATTAAACGAATTCCGAGATGTGATCAGGATATAGCAAAATTTCCTCTGCGGAAAGATGCATATTATTATAATTGCTTGTATTGATTTGAATTCTTATGTCCTACGATTACGTGTTTTTGAAAGAAGACAATCATTGATATCAAATATATGTTACGTTAATCAGTCTTTGCAATTACGTGACTCGTTTAAGTTTTCCAAAAGATTTATTTGGAAAAATGCTTACTTACATGTAGCAAAGTTCTATTTTAATTTCAGGAAATCACTTATAAACGTGATTTAGATTCTTTTCTGAAATAACATGTTTAACAGTGCTAGTACCGTCGCTACTGGAATTGCGTTTTTATAATCCGTAGAACAACTTTCGTGAGGGAAAATGCTCGCGTTAATGGGGAAAAAGGGGTAAAAAGAAGATTTTATTAGACAGGATAATTAAAAATGTAATAATTTACATCACTACGCGAAATGAAGGCTTTAATGAAAAGGATAAGAGGCGCGAGCGGGCGGGAGCGATCGGAGGAAAATTGCAGCGACGTCCGGAATAAAAAGTTAATGAACACTGCAAGACTCGCCCGACGTTATAATGCATTCCTTATTGATTATCTTACCCGTTCTGATGGCCCGGTAACGTAATAATTAATTGCGGAATATTGATTACGTACGAACTCGATGCGTTCAATCTCATCCATATACGTCGAAGTGGAAGCTTAATTCTACATTCTTACAATAAATTATTCCGACGTCCTGGCTATTATTCACTGATTTCAGATTAATCCATGCATCGATCGATTTCCCATTTACTATATATACGAAAGTCGGACACCTACATACCGCGAAGTTACGCTACTGTTACACACGCGGTCGAACTCGCAAGGAGCACCTCGCCTGAATTTGTCTATCCATTATTTATTCACAATTGTAATCTCGACATAAAAGAATACGAAAAGTAAGTTTCTTCATGACGCTTTACGTGCGTGAGGTTTCTTTTTGTCCGAGTAATGGAACAGCTGGAAATGCGAAAGTAATAGCTCACACTTGGGAGCAAAATAATTGAGAAACTGTGTCCGTCGGTTTACGTATCCATAAAATATCGAGACTTTAATTAAAACAGTAACAGACGGGAAAGAACGATGCGGAATTGTAGCGACGGCGACAATGAAAAATTAATAATAGACGTAGGAAACACTCGCTTCATATTTGAGACACATTACAATTTATCACCCGACTTAACAGGTTTCTCTAATCAAATAGTAATTCATCCAAAAAAAAAATATTCCAACGTGTTGAAAGGATTAACAAGATTGTTTTGCTATCATCGTACTTTAATCTATAATATAATTGCATTTTATTTGATTTTTGCTTTTATCGTAACTAAACATTAAATTAAATATTATATACTTTCTTCTACTTGTATATGTTTCAAAATTAATTATATTTGATTGTGCAAAACAAAATTTATCTCTGATGCTTTTTGATATTACATTTCATATTTAAGTTTAAACTTACATTTTTTCTGAAATAAATTTTAAATAAATAGTAATAAACCCTCGAAATTGTCAAGGATAAATAATAAAAAGATTAATATCGCGGTATTTGCGCAAAATTCTTATTCAAATTATCAATTTTATTTCCAAGCCTTATGCTTACAACATAAGGATTTGAAATAAAATTGATAATTTTAAAATAAGAATTTTGCGAAATCTATCTTGATTTTTTTAAGTCTTTGAATCGACTTTTATGATATAATACAATCTCGAAACAAAGAAAAGGGATAGATATATATATTTTTTCCTTAGAACGTTTCTCGCGTGCGATAACAATAATTTTCCCGCATAAATGGAACGTACGCCTCAGCTGTGTTTCATTCATCTCACGAGCTGGCACAACTATTATTTATGCATGCCGCACGTACCTATTACCTGCTGCATCCCGCGTAATCGCAGCCTAAGTCGAATCTCGCACTGGCTCCCAATATATCGAATCAGTTTGCAAATGCAACACAGGGAGGATCCGTCGGGTGTAAATGTAATCACCTACATCTAGTTTCCATACTAGACTGAGACCTAGTTAAAGCCACCTGTCTCGCAGCAATGCTATGATCGAGTCATAATCACAGACAACCAAGTGTCCAATCCGCAAATTCATATGCTGCGTCTACGGAAAAAAAGTTTCACACGATTAAGTCGATAACTTGATAGAAACATCCTGATAATATCTTTTTTGATAAAACTAAAGTAATCTAACAAGTAAGAAACAAGCAATGAAGAAGTCTTTCAAAAGAAAGAAATTTAAAAATATTAAATACCTAAAGTGTATTGCGAAATAATTATCTAATGCGTTTTCTCTTGTTACTTCTTGTTTCTTCTTAAACCGAAATAACGATCAAGTCTCATACCGTCTCTTCAAACGAAGATTGATCGTTTATGCTACTCCTACCAAAAATTCAACGCATAAGAGGGCGAGCATCAATTACCTCCGCACTATAGTAACCGCGAAAATCCGTAGCGCGGAACAGTTTTTCTCTTTCCACTTTCAGTGATTGCCAAAGAGATTTAGTGCCGGTGTCGAGGATCGTTTTCGATCGGGCCAAACACGCAGGTAAGATCTACACCTTGGAATTTATTCTACTGTCTGGCCTAACACATACGCGCGGCAGTATGGCTGTGGAATTTGAACGCCGTGAACTTCGGCGGCTTGATTTACGCGCAATGGATAAGTTGTAACTCACCGTTTATACTGATACCAGAGATAGCGCGCGCGTTTGATCTGACATTGATATGTTCTCTTCGTACAGAGCGTTTCAAGCCCACGCTACCTATCAGCCGCAGATTCTCCGGATTTGATCTTATTTTAACAAAAATACAATAGAAAATTACTCTTTTGGTTCTAAATATCGAGAACCTTGACGACAATTAATTTAAAAATTATATTTAATTGTACAGATATGCATCTAGATACATATTTACACATCACATTAAACAATATTAAAGTATTAATAATAAAAGAAGCAATATCATATAAATCTGTATATAATCTCAATATGGCTAAGCAGAATGGATTAGATTAACTATATTTAATCTTAGAGTACGATTATTTATCAATTTATTTTTTGTGCAAATGAAAAAGTACTCGTATACACACATAGAATTCGCAAAATCAAGGTGGTTATTTATTTATGTTCTAATATTTTATAATGTATTTTATTTGAAACTACTAATGCGACATATACATTTAGTATACCGAATTATAGAATACTTGTAAGAATAGATAATATTATGAATAATGATAACAAAAATTATGTGATATAATATTATAAAAATTTTATTTTAACTAAGATTACTAAAATATTTAAAAAAAATAAGGAAAGAAAGAAAGAGATATTGGTAAAAAGTAATTACAGAACATAAAATGATAACTTTTTATATAAATTCTACATTGATTAATTTTGTATCAGTTATTATTATATTAAAATGCTTCAGTCTAAAATATGTTTCATATTAAAAATGATTGTAATAGTATTTATATAATATATTAATGTAATATTCATATAAACATGAAAATTCTTGAAAGCAAATGTCACGTGAGTATTTAAAAAATTCAGGACAACGATATTGATTTATGGAAAAATTATTATCTTCCGTGAATTTCATATGTCACATTTTCTCTATGTGTGAATAATAGAATTTTATTTATATATCCGACAAAATGTAAAAAACAACTTAAATAAAAATAAGCTATACAAAAATATATTATAATAACAAGTTAGTAGACATATACTAAAATAATATATGTATATATAAATAGAGACCAATTTAAAAATAGGAAAGGTAATAGAAATAACTTTGTAAGAGTAACTCATTTATGCTAAAAGATTATTTTAAAAGATATTGACAGAACTATGTCTGTACATGGAAAATAAAATTAAACGTCGCGAAATTATAAATATGTTTTTATAAATTAAATATAATAATATAAGTAGTAGAAGTGTATCGTGAATCGAATTTTTAATAACATGTTTGAAATCGAATTGAACCGAATCTAAAATTTTCACATTGAATCGAATTGATCTCTTTGATTCGAATACGAATCGAATTAAAATCAAATTTTCCCGGATTTACATTATATGTTAAAGATTATAAAGTATTTTCAATGACGTTGCTCCTTTATTTTTTGTTTAAATAGACAAAAAAATTAATCGTAACAATTTTATTGAAATAAT
The DNA here is from genome assembly GCA_003595255.1 of Solenopsis fugax. NCBI lineage: Eukaryota > Metazoa > Arthropoda > Insecta > Hymenoptera > Formicidae > Solenopsis > Solenopsis fugax. The sequence continues at coordinate 8,152 of QKQZ01038930.1, forward strand.
TAACAAAAAATGATATGTTAAAAATTTATAATAAATACTGTAAGGCAATAAGTCTTAATAGTTTATTATATTAATAAATGAATATTGAATCGTATTGTACAAATTATAGTATTACTATTGAAATAATAGTACTTGGATGCATTTTATTGGAAAAGTATGATAAAGCAATGTTTTGTTTTAAATTCTATAAAATCATGAAATGTTGAAATAAATTTACGAAAACGATTGTCTGTCGTGCACATACAAATTTTTGAATAGTTTATAAAATTTAAAGACGGGATAGAAAAGTTTTAGAAATCGATAAACGATTAAGCATGAGAATTAGTTCTGATACAAGATCACATGAGAGATATAAATACAACGATCAAAATAGGCGATCGATTCGAAATCGAATCATCGATATATAGAATATAGAATAGAAATATAGAATATAAAAGTTAATAAATATTAATGTTAAATCTAAATAAATTTTATTCTACAATAACTTCGGTAAGTAGAAAATTAAATTCTGATATAGTTTCCATGGTATTTCTACTTTATTCAACTGAAGAGTATAATATTAATTTAATAAAATAATAGAAATGCATTTTTATTTGTTCTGGAATGAATATTTGTGAAATATTTGCGTTTTGAAATACTTGAATATATGGAAACTAATTTGATAGAATTAATGTAAACTACATGAAATCGGAACAATGATAAGACAAAATCGATACGTATATATATTAACATATTTTAATAAGTATCAGCGCTTTAAAAAATTTTAAATTTGTCAGTTAGTTTTATTTTCGGAGTATTTAAAAATTATAAATAACTTCAGGATATTTAAATACAAATTTTTAATTAAAAATTATTACCTATTATAATATGAAATGTGAAAATTAATATTAATTATTATCTATTATAAAATATGAAAATTTATATATTTTGATTTTTAGATAAAAGTGTGAAGACTCGACTAACAAAATATCAGTGGCCAAATATTATCTTCTCACTCGTGAAAAATTTGATGTCCACACTATTTTTTATATTATAAAATCACAAATAAATTTTAAAAAATTATGGGACATATTTGGGATTTGGAATTATCATCGCAATAAAAAAACTAAATTTACAAAACGGGGTATTTTATTTCGTTCTCAATTAAACATATTTGCGAATTCTGTTGTGTTAAATATTCGCTAAATGGATTTTTAAATTAAATTCCGTGATAAATACTTGATAAAAGCCAATACTTGGTAAAAGTTGTCTTCTTTCTGTATTCTTCTTAGACGCAATCATTATTTCGACAAATGGATCTTATCACTATCTTTTACGTTAAATGGATACTATGAATGCGCAGCCTATAGGCAGAAAGTTAAAATAATCTTCATTTTAAAGAGTTATTTCTAAAGAGTTGGATTATTCATGACGATTAATTCGGTGTCTCCAAATTGAAAACTGGAATTTCCGTTTCCATATATCGTAATAACGTTTAATAACTCAGATTTTCTTGGCGGTTTCCGAAAGCAATGATTTTAGCCGTGATTTAATGCTAATTATCATATATTTTTTTCAAATTGGGTCACGAAATTAAGAACATGATATATTCTGAGAGATTTCGTTTTTTATGGAATGAAAATTGAATTGGCAGAAATTTTCGGGAATTGCATAATGGATTATATAAAGATCTGGAAAACGGTGATCATTAACTCACTATGGAAATCATTTCCGAAAGATCCGAAATCCGTTTCTTGCTGTAGTGGACCCCTTGGGTCACTTCATTTTCCTTTACGGATTGATCTCGCGGAACCTAATGTATTATAGAAGCAAGACACAAAGTCGCTCTCTACTTTGAAGATGGTTTCTCTTTGTACAGATTACTTGGCGTGCTACTCGGCAAAACATCTTGATTTGGTTTAATCGTTAAACCAGTCTCCATTCAATGCAATAATGCCTTTTCTGCGATTTTTGAAGCTTATACACTGAAAAAAAAGACTGGTTATAACTACCAAATATATATTGAAATAGTATCAATTAAATATTTGGTCAATGTAACTAAAAATAATTTTACTTTTCTAAATATTTAGTAACTTATACCAGATTTGATAATACTAAATAAAATTATTTTTGGTTATATTGACCAAATATTTAGTTGATACTATTTCACTGTACATTTGGTAGTTATAACCAGACTTTTTTTTCAATGTGTGACTTACGAAAATACCACAGTACAAGAATTGCCTAATGGTTTGTTAAACGTTGCACTAAAAATTTTTTTAATTTTATGTGTTTCATCACAGTCGTATTACGTAATCATGTTCTCTGGTTTATTAGAAATTTCTTCTAGAAAGCAAAGAATTAAATTTCTTTGCTGATAATTATCTTTGGTGAATGAATTGCCTGCTGTGTATTGCTTAATCTTACGAAATCTTCAAATATGAGGATAAAATGACTAAAGCATAGCAATCCTCTCTGTGGAAGAGTAATAATTCCTTACGTACACGCAATCCGCAGACGGAGACCGCGGCGACGTGTTCGGAATCTTCTACAATCGAACCGAAATTTGTTGGACGTCGATCACGAAGCGGATTTTCTTGGCGAAGTCAGTAATTTCCCTAAGGCACCGGGCCCGATCAAAGACGAAGTTCGATATTTCAGTAGACGCGCAGTACGGATGCAAAGATAGGTGTAGGGGAAGGGAAAAGCAATAATCCCTACATCGGTACGGAGCAATTCATCGGCGGGGATTTCGTGCGGGATTGCGTCAGATTTAACCGTGCTATCCGGTTAAGTTCTCGCATTTCAAGACTCTGCGGACGACTTCGAGACTCGCGAATGATTGGAGAATTCAAAATCGAGGGAAGAGCGGTCGTTGCGCGCGCCTCGGGTAGATAATGCTCTTCAATTTTATTCCACCGCTTGAAAAATCCCTGTATTCGCCGAAGGGCTGAAGTAGGTGCGCGATCGGCAACGTGAATAAAAGATGTTAAAAATAAAAGTAATATTTACGCACGCGCACGACGAACGCGCCTGAGAAGCTCGCTAACTCTTCGAGCTTTAAATCTTTCTACGTTGTGGAACATTATATTAGAGCGAACGTCGCCGGGGGTAGCCACTTTGCACAAAATTTTCGCCCGACTGCTTCGAAATGCAATTCTTGATATGACAGTCGCGCAGTATGCTAAAGAGAAGATAAGGTAATTTTCGAAAGACAGGATTTGCTCCGGCGCAAATCGTGCGCGGACCTAAATGAATTCTGCAATCGCCAGTTTAATTTAAACTGCTGCGCCGACATCATGTACCTACGAAAGTTGATTTAATTCTACGGAATTTAATATAACGTATTCACGCGTAGTACGTAGTGTGAATTTGCATAGGTTAATTCTATTATTCTGTGCCAGTGTTCGTATCTCGTGTCAATTTTTCTCGATAACATTCCTCCATTATATTCATTTTGTCCTAAGTAAATTATTCCACTCTCTCCGATTGTTGTATGCCAATATCGTGAAATTTAAGTTATATAATTAAATTTTTTTTTCAACAGAAGGAAATGAAAAACTTTATTTAAAAAAATTACATGTAGACGCATCACTATATATGTACGTATAAAAATAATTATATATATATATATATATGTATATCAAATTAATTCTCTCCCTCTTTCTCCTTCTCTCTTTTACACCGTTGAATTTCTACCATTTAAATTTGTAAAACAAATATTAATTTATCGAATCTCAATTTCTTATATATTGCCGGCAAACAGATGGAAAGAACAAACCTTTCGTTATATCTTCAAGAAGAATGTGTGTGTCCCTGTCTTCCATATATCTAAATTAGTTCTCTTGTTATAATGTTCAATCGAGCGAGTTTTGGCATTAAAATAAATTGATATTGTACTTTTATATCTATCTAAACAAGAAAAATTAATTTTTGTCGGATAATTTATAGTTATATGATTGATACTTCAACATTTAAACCAACTGCATTTTTATACGCTAGCTAGTATTATGACCAATTTTATATGCTAACGTTACTCATTATACAATATTTGCTCCGAGTAAAAATTTTTTCATTACCATCCGACTGCAATTACAAACTTTAAATTACACGTGTAAAATAATAGAATTTAAAAATAATTGACGTACGAAATTAACTATCTTTGTAGCTGAGAAAAAAGTTTTTGTATGATACATTTCCTTTTGAGAAACTCATAATACCCATTCAATACGCAAATCAGCTCCAAAGTGAAGCTATTATACCAGAGCGCCCATCAATTGGATACCCTCGATATCGCGCCGAAATAATACGGCAATCGCGTCCCGCACAAGAATAAAAACCGGTCTTTGTTCCGGCGCAATTAGTTATGCTGCAACACTTCGAGCTCAATCGACAGCAAAAATCGCGCCATTATATCGCTGCGCGGGTGGGAGAAAGAGCGAGCATTGTGCGCGCCCGCGATCTCTCGCCGCGATTTATTTCTCCAAAGGCCCCGCGGGCGTGCAAAGTCACATCGTAATGCGGCTGACGCATGATGATACGACATGATGAGATTTAATTATTGGAATCGATCACGTATATACGCTTTTAATCGAATGGGCGTGGACATGTCGATCGCACGGACAAAGGACCGGGGAAAGGGGAGTTGGCTCGATTGAGAGAGATCGGGGGAGGCAGAATAGTTCAAGTCGACTTACGACCAACGTATATATTGGGGTAAACGCGTATTCTCTCTCCCGCTTTCTCTTCAGTTTTGTCCCAGGCAAAGGATTAAATGCGAGACGAAAGGAAATAGCAATTAACCCCGGAGTCGGTCGGACGGACGTATCTGAGATTCTCGTTTGAATCGAACGTTGTTTGCGTTTACCATCGTTGAATAAGTGGCTCTCGGGCTTTTGTTCGACAGACTAGACAAGAATGATTTTTCTAAGGCCAATAAATAGGTGAACTCATTGCGGATATATGTCGAGTAGTTCTTCTTTTGTTATAGCTTTTCATGTCATGAAGGAAGAAATAGGATCTAAAAATATTAGAGGTTTTAGACAAGAAAGTATTTTATAATTTTTTGTGAGAGAAATCAGAATATTACTAAAAATATTATAGTTTATTATAGTCTGCTTGAAACCAAAATATTCTTAAGTTTTAATAAATAATAAAAATACTAGACTGAATAGAGAGAGAGAGAGAGAGAGAGAGAGAATCGCGTCATTACATCCTGATATTTATTGCAAAATCGTTATAATGCAATTAAGGACAAAAATCAAGTAACATGTATATATTATATGCAACATTAATCATTATTAAGACATTTTCCTGCGGAGGCCGTACGAAATTTCAATTCCTAATGCACGAATCGTTCAGTATTTACATATGGTCAAATCGAAATTCCACGTCGAATCCCAGGCGGGTTCCCCCCGTCGACGTCCAACTAAATTATCAGAATTTCGGCATACTAATTCGCTAGTAAATCCAGCTTTTGAAGTTACATATCGCACACATGCGGTCGCTCGCGGAGCATTTTGCGTCCGCATGAAACTCGCAAATTCGCATTCACGGAATCGCCGCGAAACCAGCGTGGGCGTCGGCCGGATCTGGCGGCGATCCGAACCCAGCGGGAAATCCACGGAATTGTAATGAAGATGGAGAAAGGGTAAAGAGGGTACATAACGTCAAGAGTGAGCGTAAGGGGCGAGAAAGGTGCGATTAATTCCCAAGACATAGGATTTCCCGATATCCCACCTCTCGCTCTCCTCGAACAGTAAATCACGGTCGCCGTCTGCGCCCAAAACGCCCGCCGCTTTTCCGCTCCCTGGTAGTATTCGCGAAATCAATAACGTCGATCGCGTCCCACTTTTCAACGCGGAATGTTCGCCGTCGCCGCTGACAGAGAATGCTTTATTAAAGTCCAATCAAATCGCCAAAGGCTACACCGGTTATGGCGCGAGCGCGCGCGCTTGTACGTTATTGGGTTTATCGGAAATTTGCTGAGTTCACGCCTTGCGAGCAACCGATGGCTTCGGCTTGCCAATGATTCCTCGCGATCAAATGGAAAGCTCGTCTTTAACTCATGAGCGCAGAAAAAGTAAAAATCAGACTTCTTCCTTAAAAAAAAAAAAAAAAAAAAAA
>QKQZ01038930.1:14302-81416 GCA_003595255.1 Solenopsis fugax
ATATCACTGAATTAAGCATGTATAATATTAAAATAGTACAATAATAATATTTGTATTTCAAGTATTTATTCGTATAAATATAATAATAAAAATTGCATAAATATATGTGAGGGAAAAATTGAAGTTACATATATAAAAATGCAATGTGCAACTTGCAAGAAAGGAAACCATTTTTTTTAGCGGAATACTATACATTTATCTCAACCGCTTGTATCTTAAAATCAAGCTTTGTGCACCGGTGGCACAACATATTTTCTTACAACAAAATTACGCGCTATTAGAGATAATTATAAGCTTATCGCGGTTACCAGCCAGCCTACGACCAGCTGCTATCGGCCGATGATTCCGCCTTCTGCAAACGACGTTAAACGCTCTTTGATCACCCAGGCTGGGTCTAGACGTCGCCGGTTATTAGTTTGTTTTAGCCGGTAAACGCTCATGCCTCCTCCTTTGCCTCTTCTTTTTTTATTGGCAATTATTAGGCCATCATCGTTCCAAATGAACCTTTCCCGGGCGTGATTTAATCATTCCATCGTTTTTTAACACTGTTCGTTGCAACTTGTATTAATGCGAGCGTGGGCTTGCCAAACGGAGCGACAGAGATTCGATGCGCGAAATTCCTCCGTGATGGCCTGTAATTATTTGTATATTGAGTACAGCGATTTAATTGCTTTTTAAGAACTGGTCTCTTCCACCACGCGATCGCGTTTTTTAATACGCAATGAATATACACAAGGTATCTCCAGGGATATGGTAATCAGTGATATTCTTTAATGAATATATATACAAAATGCATAATTCTCGACGTTGAAAAGATCTTATTCGAATTAATGTTTAATATGTGAATTTTATTCAAATTTACACATTTTAAATTAAATGAGAAATATAAGAACGATATACAATGTCTTTATATGTATGTCTACAATGTTTTCCGTTTCTTATATTTCATGTTTATTAGCTCTTAAGACAATTTGCAGCATGTTTCTTCGTAATAGCGAACTATGTTTTCAATTTTTTTTTGTAACTTTATATCTTACACAAGCAACCTCAGCGTTATCAAAGCGTCAACGTTGCATGGCGAACAGCTATTCGTCATCCTAATCTGATCTGGAATGCTCTTTAACGTGCGTGTACATTAAAGCTTTATGTGTGTATCATATATTAAAGTTTATTAAATTTTATACTTTTTATTTACAATTGACTCATCTTCTCTCCGCGTTTACTTTAACATTTAAACTGCTAAGCCTAAAAGTATAACGTAAATCTAACATAAAATTTAAACATGTGTAATCTAAGGATTTAATCATAATGTGTCATAAAAATCTTTATTCTAGTATATTAAAATATTCTTATCTTCACATGTAATTATGTGAACCTAAATGAATTTAATATACATGTTAAAATAGTGTGAAAGATAGTGTGAATGTTAACATTAAAATATGTTTTTTTTAATGATTTATTACATTTTTATAATAGCATGAAATAATGTATTATTGCTGAGTTTAAATTTTGCCGTGCGTGGTTGATAATTAATAACATATGTATATACGACATTCTATTATTTTATATCATTTCAAATCGTATAAAGAAATGATATTTTTAATGGCCATTTATTGCAACCTTCTTCTCATTCATCTTTTTTCACTTACCTCGTCTAAGAGCTTGTTTCGAGAAATTCGAGAAATGGTATGTGTTTTCGCATGAAATCTTACGTTGGTTTACATATCGTCGTATATGCGCGATCGAACTAGAATAGCCGATTTCGAGCGGAGATTTCACCCTCCCCTTTCCCCATAAAGCTTCTTTCAAGACGATAAATTTGGCTCATCCAAATGGATCTTCCACTGTGAACGCAATCGCACAATGTCACTCTGCCTTTCGTTCGTTGGGTGGATTTAGCAGGGATGACGAGCTTCCGAAATCCGTTTGATTGTCTACTCTCGCCTTTTTCCTTTTCCCTTCGTACGTATTAATCTCTTTTCCTTCTCTTTTCCGCTCATGTGTCAGATTGTCGACTTTATCCTCCATTCGTAATCAAAAGACTTGTTAGCTTTTTCTTCTTTCACTCGCAGAGTAATCTCATATTTACGTAAAAGAAGTAAAATGTATTTTCCATCTCTCATTTCTTTTATAATACATGTTGTACTTACCAAGCACATATCCCACAAGTACGCGCTGTCTGTAAAACAAAATAATATATTTCATGTTCAAATTTTCTCCTTTGGTACGTTCTCTTATTTTAAACCATGTCTTAATATTTCCCTTTGACTTAATCTTATTTCCTTTTATTCTGGTTATTATCTTATTTCCTTTTATTCGCGTTAACTTCTTTTTTATCATTTATAAAAATATATATTTAATCTATCAACAATATCATCTAAAATCTTCAAAACATTCCAACAATTTTTGTTTATTCTATAAATATTGTACTAGTATGACATAAATATTTTTAGTAAAAGTTTTTAGTCGATGCTTTGTAAGCAAAGAACTCATTTTACGAAAAAAATTTCACGTTGGCATACATGTTCATTCTATTGCACGTATGGAAAATTACATTTTACCTTAAATATACATTGAACGTAAATTATTATGATATTAATAATAAGAAAAAAAAATGGAGCCTAGTACAGCATAAACGTTTAATAAACATTCTGAATTTCTTATTAGAAAGAGAAATATTATTATACACATTATGTTACTTTGAAAACGCGTTCATATTCGACACTATGCAATTTGAGGGAAGTAACATAATTGTACCCTGTGGCAAGACACAAAGTTGCAAAGTGTCGTCCGGGTTATTGCATCCGGTGCTGTCGGCTTTCACGCAGACAGTTCCCTTGATTGCTACGTCGGGCCCCGAATCTTGCACGAGCGTCCACTGGCAAACGCGGGGGACCGAGAGGAAGGGAATGCAAAGGACGTCGGAGGCATGGCAGCGTCTAATTATTATCGGGAAAGGGAGTCCTCGTCGAACGAAGGAGGGCCGGCTGCATGACACGATCTCGGTCCTCCACGTGTGTCTCCGATCGTGATTGCACGTCGCGCTGTTGCCTTGTAATCTCACCTCCTCCACTCTCGGTGACGGTGCACTGAGACCCTCGTCCTCCACCTACGCCACCTCGCTCTTTCATTGCATTTCCGTCATCGATTCTCGATGGCCGGAATCCATCATTGACCGTCTCCGATTTCACCGCAATCGCATTATGCAATCAATTTCGCAGTTTCGTCATGTTCCGTGTGAAAAAACCGATTTTTCGATCGCACGGCATCTATAACAATGATATCGTTGCATATTTAATGTACATAGATTAGTCGCAGACCGAAATTAGAGGAAATAAATTAAATATTCGATATTATCGATGAGTTTGGGCTTAATTAGCTCGAGTGGAAGAAGAGAGTGCCAATCCTCTTATTACATTAATATTAATTAATATTGATATCATTAATATTAATATTAATATTATTAATATTAATACACTGACATCAAATATTTGTATCAATTACTTCTCTTAAAATTTTCAAGAATTTTCGACCGTTTTGACCAAACCAAACTCTTATCATCATAAAATTAAAATTTTATTTTGTTACTTGATTATTTCGTAGTATTCTTTAATTATGTTTGTTTTTTCCTTTACTGCAGAAACAATATGTTTACAACATAATTTAATGCAGTATCTTTTATAAGTTTCCAATCTCAATTGTCGAATCACGGCTCGATTTACTGGAATTTCATTATACACTTTGAATGCCCACGTATTACGCATTACTGTAATCGCTATTATGAAGGATCGTTCAATAACGCATCTAATGTAATCTCACGGCACCCCTTGTTATCGTCGGGCCTTCGATACATCCTCATCCTTTGACATCCTAGTTGTGTATGCTTCTCTCGCTCCTGTCATTCACGTTGATTATCTCGGACACACGAGTGTCATCAAGTACGGTTCTCAACACCTATTCAGTTCTAATCGGAATTACGCAATCTATTCACTTTCATTGTTAGTTCTTTCTCAATGATTTCTAAACACTTTAAATTACAAATGAAATGTTACAAAGCGGTGGTACAATCACACTGAATAAATATCCACCGTAGTGTAATAAAGCAATAAACAGACGTCTACACAAAATGATATCAATAGTTTAAACTACATTTCTTATTGCTTTAGCAGAAATTGATATTAAATCAATATTTATTTTCTAACAAAAGTATTTTTTGTGAATGTTTATTATAGATTTAATCAACATTTTTATAACTTTTTTAAGTTTGCGTTTTTATTGTATCAAAATTTATTAGATATATACTTCAATTGTTATTTTAATAATTTCTGCTAGCATACTTGACATTTATGATATTTTTTCGTGGAGTTTTTTTAGTAATACATTTATTTTAATAAATGATTGCATGGGTGAATATTCAAATATCAACATTTATCAAATCACACTAAAACACGTAATTTCGATATGCTTTTATTTCGCGTTTCTTCTGCGTCCATCATATAATCGGCTTAGCATTATAATTACAGATCTAGCATTTGATAGTAGTCAGCGATATTGCAGAATAATTGACATGAATGACGGGAGCGATTGGAACGTCAAAGAGCGAGGAAATTGAAAGAGGGGATACGTGAAAAGAACTTGTCAGATTATGGGTAGAGATGAACGCAGTTCCAAACTATAATAGAAACAAGCATCTAGCAATGTAGCGTAGAACGTTTCAGTATACTATAGAGTCTTATTTTATTATTAATAAATAGCTTTATGTAACGTGCTATACTATAAATTGTCAAAAATCATTTAGAGGCTCTATTTTGTAAATTTTATAATTTTTAGGTGCTCTTAAGGAATTAATAAATTTATAAGCAATTTATAAAGAAACATTTTTTTAATTTAATTGCATTGATATAAGAATTTATAACAAATTATACAAATTATATAAAAAATACTAAAATATAAAGAATTAGCACACAAAACTAATAAGATATAAAGATTCATGAGTATACATATTTCTGTTACGAAAGTTAAGAAACAGCAATTTCTTTTCCTTTTCTATAATATATAAAGCATTATTTGTCTCAAATTATCATTATATTTTTAATAATAAAGTATAAGAAATAATACAGTATGTGAATCGAGTTACAAATAAGTTCGAGATGTATCAGTCAATAGTTACAAAGTTAGGGATTCGATCATACTTATTTTTACGATGAAAAAAGTAGCAGAACCGATTCCTGTTTTTAATTTTTAATTCTTTCGTAATTGAATGACTGCGCTCACAGCACCGTCTTCTCATTAAAAAAGTTTTTTATCTACCATCTGTGCTGCGCTCATTCTCTCTCTCTCTCTCTCTCTCTCTCTCTCTCTCTCTCTCTCTCTCTCTCTCTCTCTCTCTCTCTTTCACTCCATCTTCATATTTTATTCTTTAAAAGGCATATATAAGCAACCTGGAAAAAACTAATTTACATTCATCTAAGTTGGTTGTCCGTCGTACTTCATATTTATTTATTTTGCATAACATCTTGTCATTAAATGAACGCCTGGATCTATTGCGTGACAATATAAATTCTACTCGACTGTGTGTATTTAAAGATCTTTACATTACGAGTACGTACTGAAAATGAAATATTTTCGAGCGCGCGGTATCATTTTTCACAGCATACTCACAACTGCGTTATTAAAAGTTTTATTTTACGAAATGTTTTATTTTACGCTCAGTACCTAATTTAAAGTGACTACACAATACACGCATTTACAATATAATGCATTAAATTATAATAATGGACCATTTTACTAAAGGTGCAGAGACAAGACCGTATTTTCAATTGTAAATATTATCACTTTATGGATATTTACATAAATAATGGCATCGATATATGGAAATAATGTACGAAAAATAATGCGGCGAGTACAAAGCAAGATACAGTCTGATGGAAAATAGAATAAAAATGGAATAGCGAGATGAGGAACGAAATTTAGATTAAATTTTACGAAGGGCGTTACGTGATTAATCCCTCTCTCGTAACTAAGATTAGTTGCAGCGACGAAAGATCGAGCATAACAATCAGATGTGCACGCTTGTGATCAAAACACGATTATGATCGTACCAATATCGGTACTTATGGCCGATGAGAGCAACCAAATATATGCATCGTCTTTTCGGTCAGAGATGTATAATAGCGCCGATCACCCGCTGGCTTTCTCCTCGATCCTGACCAGTCACCGCTCAACAATAAGCGCCTTCAAAGCAAGAGCTTAACCACGACAGGCGGCCACGCTAACTGACCGAAAAGGACTCTCATTAGCTCTCCTTTATTAACGCAACCTGGTTATTATCTCCGCGTTCGGACTTGCCATGTCAATAAAACTTTAAACAATTTGTCGTCGTTCTAAAGCGAACTCGAGACGTTGTCTGTTACTCGCGGATAATACCACGGACTTGATAGAATTAAAAAAAAAAAGATTTGGGGCTTATTAATTATTACTTTTATGTCACTAGGGACACTTAAGAAATACTTAGGAGCTTCTTTAAGAATTTTAAGAATCGTATTATGACATGAATGATTAAAGTTGATTTTCACAGTTATTTGCTCTTTTATGATCAAGTGATTTTTGTATAACAGAATAAAACCAGAAAACAACGTAGTTGACAGGCGATATACAATATATCTGTACATCATGTTTGACAAAGCCTTTCCTATCATGCATCGCGCACTTTAGGTGCAATTTTCATCCAATAGGCAATATTCCGTGTTATATCTCGATCGCGAGTAAAACGCGCTAAAATCACACGGCGGCCAAATGAAATAAAATCAACACGTCGGCCTGTAATTTGCGAAAATGTCCGACCGGGCGTCGCCGCCGCGTTACGGCCTGGTGTTTGTTTGAGCACTTTCAATATTTATGCCGCTTCTGAACGCGTAAAAGCTCCAATAAGCCGGGCTTAATCGTGCAACAGCATTCACGGTGAGCTGCTAATCCGTTGGTGAACGAATAATTGAACGAACATCGAGTTTCGCTACCTTTTGGCAGGTAAAAGAGAAGGGAAGGGGGAGGATGAACTGCAGCATTATCGAACTGTTCCTATATTATATTATGGTCCCGCGGTAGCTGCATCTGATGGCGATTAGGCCAGTATCAATTAACGCGCGTCCGCCTGCAATTGCTCGCATTAATCTCCCTCCCTTAACGGGTGTCCCTAACAAACGGCAGTAAATCCGCCAGCTCTATCTCGCGCTGTATACACGCGCACGATCAAATATTCTATTAATCGCGCACGCTCGTCAAATCGTTATCACCCCGTGTCACTCATACGCTGCGAGTTACTGCTAATGAGGAACGACGAGCATGGAATATTAATCCGCCGCGGGCGAGCTAACCGCGTGAATTTTTAAACGCATCTGCTATGCACTTAGGTCTCCCTTGTACAAAATATTCGAAACGCATAATCCGCGGAAAACGCGCGGTTTTTTCATTATACGATAACTCTTGAAATATTACTCGACGATATATTGCTGTAATTTCAAAAATGTTCATCTAGTTACCTTATTTACTTACCTCCTTTTTCATAAATTCACGAAAATATGAATATGTTAATTTTTATTCTAAAAGAAGAAACAATCTTTGCAGCATAAGCGATAGAATATTATAATAAACCAAGTATACATGTCCGTAATTTTTATATATAAAATTTGAATTATTACAATACTAAATTTTTTTACTTGAATTTTTCTATAACTACGATATTAAAGAAAATTTTGATTTTTTTAATTATAGAAATATTTTATTGCAGAGGAATACTTATTCTTCGATACATATAAAAACAACAAGTTTATTGCTAAGAATTATTGCAATAATATTCTTTTCTTACACACTTTTTTTAAACAATTTAATATTGAACTCTGACTTTCGATTAAAAGTTCTTTCATCCTGTATATCACCCTCGTGACCATCACAAATTTTTACTGCAAAGTGAAAAGCCTTCGAGTAATCGCCACTCAGCTTTAAGTAGAATCGTTCGAGGTCAGTTGTTGCTTCGGTTAAACTAACTCTGATCAGCAATTCTCTCTTTCTTTCCGGATCGTAGTTCTCGTATAGACAGGCAAGGAAAATGGAATTAACTGTGGTCAGCATTAACCGAAATTGGCTCTGGCGAAAAGGTAATGTGAAAACATCCTTAGCCTTTCCTTAAAAGCATCACTCTCTTCCACAGCCATCGTTGCGAAAATATTTACGAGTACACTCGGCATATTCGATAATCTCGACAAGAGTGATGTAGTTGCGCTTCATAATCTCTTTGAGAGCTCGATCATTGTATTTTGCAGTCCATTTAATCATTGCATTCTACAATATTATATATGCTATTTTGTGCATCTTCGCTAAACGTAAAATCATCATCGATATTATTTGCTAACAATGAACCGCGAGCGGAAAATATATTAATAATTACAGGGGAAGGGAGATACTTTAAAATTATTTGGATTTTCAGAAATACGCTGCAGTGTTGTTATTATTACTAGCCTCGATACATCTAATTTTCATCGTTTATATAAATTATATGATTCCACACCGTATTAAAATACATTTATTATTTAAAACTCGTTAACTGTCAGATTAATTCGAGACGATACGAGATATATAAAGGATTTAGATTACGGGGTCGTTAAAAATAAAATGTTGCGGAAGCGCAGTGCACCCGTTCAAATAACGGGGGCCATTAAAGTCGCGACTAATTCGCGGTATTTGTAGGAAGGACCATCCTTACTCCTGTATCTTATCACGGCATCTTTAACTCGCGTAACTGCTCCATCCGGCAATAAGTAACAATTAGTGCGGCTACTGTTTATTCTTCTCTACAGCGTATTGCGCGCTATTGTGTTACTCGTAAAGGCGTACTTCTGTAAGAAGCCAATAACCTTCAACTGTACGTTTTACTCACGCCCTTTATGTCGCGTCATATTACATGGAGCAAATCGTTACGTAGGATTCGGAAAACGTATTTACAAAAAATTAATAAAAATATGTTTCTCTAACGAGTTTGCGATCGATCTTTTCTTAACGGTAATCCGAGTGCAGACTACACTACCACTGTAATATATTATTTCTTTGGATTTCTGTCGATATCTCTATCTATTTGAAACAATGTAATATCTCCTATCGGAGATTAAGCTTTAAGTGAAAATTTTATTGAAATGAAACCCACATCTCTAAATTTAGAAATGAGATTTAATCATCTATTTGGACCGTCGAGCATAAATTCAATAAACTTATACTCTACACTGAAAAATAAATCTAATTTCATAATTCAGTAGATTCAACCATATCTGAAAAATAAACGAGTCAAAATTCTTTTAGAAATGACCACAGCATGATTAATACTTTCCTGTTGAATATTTCAGAATTCCTGATACTGTGTAAATGTATATTTAGTTTAGAATAACCTTTTAGTGAAAGAAACGTCTAATATAATGAGAAGTTTTATAAATCCGATCGAAAAATGCTGATCACATTTTTATAGTTGAATCTGTCAATCGTTCTAGCTTAAAATATCAAGTCCAGTCAATTCAATCATGATAATCAAAAATTGATCTCAAATTAAATTACATCATGTATGTTTTATTGGTATAATCAAAACTTTTTTGTGGCGTAAGATTATATAATTTCCGATTTCCTTTTTTGTCTTTTGTACAATTTTTTTTTTTAGCATTCTCTTCTCGCGTCTTGTTGATATAATTAAAACATTTTTGACGTACGATTACATAATTCCGATTTCCTTTTTTATTTTCTGTCCCTTTCATTTACTATCGATTTCAAACTTTCTTATTGCTTATTTAAAAAATTTTTTTCAGCGTACTCTTTTCGAGTAGATAACGCGAGTTTAGCGCGCGACTCATAGAGAGGAGAAGATTGATCGATTCTTTAATATCGCAGATTACCCGCGGAGGCGCAAAAACGAAGACACGTTGTAATAACTCCATTGATCTATTTTTTATACGGAGCCACGCAACCGTTAACATTTGTAGGAAACCGCGCAAGGTTACAGAGCGGGTGCCGCGACGCTGTTGCACGTTGAAATCGATAAGTGCATGTTTGCGCGAGAGATATAAAAACATTAACGGCTGGCTATACCGAGCTACCGATCATTATCGCGTTCGTACCGAGAGCAATAACCGTGGTGAATATGATCTCTCGATTTGCGGCACGCAACAGACGATGAAGTATTTTCTGTTACTGTAGAATGACGTAAGTTTACAGAGCTACGTTTTTCCGTGGATATTTTTCCACACGCGACACAAAACTGTACTCGTTACAAGAGTGATTAATAATGCGACGTTTGCTAAACGCGCGTTTTTAAAGAAGCAGTAATTCCCGTATAATTTACGTATTCCTGGATTTATGGCGAGAGTTGTCGGTTGATAAAAGCGCGGACGTACGTACGTACGTCCATTTACCTCTCGATTTTTCCGCGGTGAAAAACACACCTGGCTACCTGCACATCGATATCAATGAAAATACACCTGCGGCCGGGGACAGAATTATACTCCCTTATAGTTTTTAATGTCTCTCGAGACGCGTATCGACGCCGAATCGTATTACGCGACTACGTCTATCCGAGATACACACATGTACGCTCACGCGGACTATAGATCCACCTACACTATCCGCCACACTCGCACGTGTATCTGTATGTATCCCATAAAATTCCATCTCCGTTACGAGCGACGTGTGTACCACGAGAAGCCTCGAAAGCCATTGGAATAATTGAACGAAATGGGGAGGCACGGGTGTTGCGCAACATACACACATATACACACATGCGCGTGCACGTGCGACGATGTAACACACGTGCATTGGTCGAAAGCAGCGTCGATAGAAAAGCGCCGGAGCGTTTTAAGCCCGGGGTAATCGTTAATTTCGCCACAGCGCCCTGTATCGCCCCTTGCTTGAGTTCCGGGTGAATTCTTGCAATATGGCGCCGACATTTCAAGCGACTCTAAAGCCGGGATGTGTAACCATAGTGCAACCGGATAGAGAGAAGAGAGAGAGAGAGCACGACCAATCGCTGTAATTAATTAATCCTTCGAACTGCTGCGGTAATTTTACGCGACCACTTCATGGGACTTTGAAAATTGTTGAGCAATATATCGATATAGAATCTCGTAATTCCTTGCTCTTGACCGCACATGCATGCGTTCATTCCGTAAAACGATTGTTAATCATAAAGTCTCATAAGAGGATCCGTTGGACCCCAGTCAAACTCGTATATATTCGCGTCGTTCGAATAAAACAAATATTCTAAATATCGGCAAATGGAAGTTAAGCTAGAAATACGAGCCCGTTACAAATAGCAAGAGCAACTCTCTATCTCTTTCTCTCGCTTTTTCGAAAGAAATAGGAACGTTGGAGGTACAAACATACTAAACGGTGTGAATAAAAGTGCTGGTATTATAAGAAGAAAATCGACTAACGCTGGAGGAGTAACGTAAACTGACAGTATCTATTCACGCCGTACTCCATTCTCGGCTCGCTCCTCCTCGCTTCGTCCCACGGTGGTAATGGAAATCTCTCTTAGTACGCGAAGGAAGGAGCACAATTAGAAGCTTTTTGTAGGTCGCGATCTCTTAATTACGGGATCGATCGATCGGTCGAGTCGCCCTGGAGGCGGCGCGACCCTTCGACGGCCGGCCGAAGGACGGGCCGGGGAGCGAACCTTGATGAGGTCGGAGTACATATATATATATATATATATATACATATATATACGTACACACATATATATATTTCTATCCGCAACAAAGAAAGGAAGAGAGAGATAGAGATTGTGGGCTCCGGGCGGTCGAGATGCCTCCCGTCGAGCGGCGTTCTACCACCCGCGGCTCTTTGTCCTTGTTTAGATCCCGCGCATCTCGACGAACGGGCGGGCTTACCGAAAGAGACCATTATATCGGCCCGCAAAGGCCCGCTCATTAATTCCCGTAAAACGACCGTGGAGACCGCTCCGTTCCGTTCCGTTCCGCAGCCGGTCCGCGATCCGCCCGGAGGCGGACTCGCGTGTATACCTCGTGACGTAGACCGCGCTAAGGCGGCTTCGGATATAAAGTCAATCGTGGTAATCGCGATAATGACGTGAATGGGATACAACGATTCCTTCCTCCTGCGGTTATCTATCTAATCGAGATTTCTTCTTTCGGAATTCTAATGAGAGTAAGGCCTTCATCCTGCATACATTGCTCTAGGACTCTAGGAGATAAGAACCACGATTACTAAGAAATGCAAAATTGTCGCTCTTTTCTAGTAAATTAAATTGAACCCTGAAAAGTTTTCTTTTGGTACAGTACACTGAAAAAAAAGTCTGGTTATAACTACCAAATGTATAGTGAAATAGTATCAATTAAATATTTTGTCAATATAACCAAAAATAATTTTATTTTACTAAATGTTTAGTAAGTATTATCAAATCTGATATAAGTTACTAAATATTTAAAAAAGTAAAATTATTTTTGGTTATATTGACCAAATATTTAATTGATACTATTTCACCATACACTTGGTAGTTATAACCAGTCTTTTTTTCAGTGTAGAATCAGAAAACATTAGTAATTTCATAATTCTTTTGGTTTTTTTTTTATTATTGAAAATAAAGCTACTGTTTTTCTCCCTCTATCTCATGCTATAAAATATTACTAGCAAATGATATAGCAAAGATATATATTAAAAAACCAAATTCGGACGTATTAATACAATAAAATGCAAAACGCACATACGATATACATTTCCCATTTCGAAAAAACTAATTGCTAATCAAATCCAGATAATGCCCGATTAACTGCATCGGCATAATGCGCACAATGTCGCAATTTCAATCACAGTAACCGTTAAAAAAACTGACAGCTGCATCGATCGCCGTAGTCTACATATCACGACGTAGAACACGTACGCATTTACTTCACTATGTACGTATGTGTGTACGTGTGTCGATTCTCGGTATACCTAGGTCGCATACATAGCTCAGACGTTGAAAGGGTGCAAGGGTGTAGATGAAGGCCCTCGTGGACGTTTGAATTACGTCTCTTGAATACAGGCGAATTCAAGTTTGACCTCTATCCGTAGCTCCGAATGGAGATATATCCCGAGCAGTTCCTGCGATTTGGCTTTTCACGTAATTCGCAAATGTTAGACCGAGATCGAATGAACACGATCTTCAGCACATTTCCACCATTTGCCCCGGTATTTTATCGATTTTACCTTTTCACGAGCGTACGCGCATACACAGACATAGACTTAATACTGAGATATTGTTACTTTTTACGTAAGTTCCCCCGAATTAAATAATCCTAAAGTAATAATTTTACTTTTTATTATCAAATAAAAGTCAATTAAATTAAAAAAAAAAATTCGTTTTCTCTTCTCATAATAGGTATATGTAATCGACAAATTTACAATTGTCTATCAAGGACTTAGGTTTTAATATATGATCATAAATAGAAAGTCAAATTAATTTTCAATCGATAGTCTTTAGAAAATACACTTGTTTGAAAAACAGTAAAAAAATTGCAAACACGTATGAATACGATTAAAATTAAGTAAAGCTGTTTGTGATATTTTAAAATCGAAATTCTAGATCAATGCTTGCTTAATAAATCAGTTAAGTCTAAAATGAAAAATAATGTTCAGTTCAATTAGAAATTATAAAACAGAGCACAATTTTTTTATTAAATATAAATTTTAACAGTGAATTTAGTAAATATTTTTATACGTTTTATAAATATTGGAAAATTACAAGATTATTAATGGAAAAGTACAAAGACAATTATCTTCTCGCAAATCGATGTTATAACGCGATCCACCTCACAATAACTGGCGAATAGAGCATATTTTGCCGCGAGTACGCTAAAAATTCTTCGCGATTGAGCATATACAGTACAAGATAATACGATTGGAGGCTTAAGAAGATAATTAAGGACGAGCCAGCGTGTAATTTTGCGCAATTAGAGAGAAACCGCAGGTAAAGCCGCCGTAATATCTCAACCTTCAGCGGCTCAGCGAAACTCGCAAGATTTATGAGTCGAAAATAATCCACCAAAATTTATCTCGCTGAATTAGTAAATCTGAGAATTTAGGTTTATAGATGCGATATAAGCACAAGCTGTTGAGAGAATATTCGATATATTAGGTATTTTATTACAGCCGTTCGTAATTCACGATATAACTTAAGATTATTTATTACAATGTCATATTTTTCTTTAATTTCTTGCAATAAACTTATTTGTATTTAAGAAAACCTAGAAAACATAATTTTATATTTTGTAAAATATTGCTGAGTTTCAACTTTTTATAAATACTATGAGAAATTTAGCTTGTATTTACACTTTTATGCAGAATTCTTCTCTTCAGGTTTAAATATTTTTTTAAATCATTTAATGTCTATAGATCTTCTTTATTCTAAACATTCGAGCTTTTAACCAAATCGAGTATAATCAAAACATCATTTTCATTTACTGCTTTATATATTTTAGAGTTTCTCTACAAGCACAAGACTAAGATATTCTTAACAAAGTTGTAACCCAACTGTGCTTAGAACTTCTTAATCCTTGGCGTACTACTTGCCTGATACTTTGCAAAGTGTGGTTTACTTATTTACTCGCATTATCAAAATGCAAATCTATCCAGCTATATTAATCATTACTATATTTAGTAATCGGTACGAGGAAAGAAGAAAAAAAAATATGGTTGTGTTAAAGATTATCATATATTAAAGACTATCGTATATTAAACCGTTATATATAACTTTGATTTCCATTTGGTCTCTATAAATATACAAAAGTGATAAAAGATGGATGAATAAGAAGATATCCCATGTCATAATTCATTTTCTTCATACATCTGGCAGCAAAGATCGAATTCAGTGAAGTTATATTGGTTTCATACCAGGATTAGAATCGAACGGGATAGCAGCTGCGAACCGACGTAATCTTCATCGATCAAAAATCCGGGACTCGCGAGTTAGGTTGAATCATGCGAGACAGCGGAAACGTCAACATCTTAAACGAGCGGTGGATCGGGGCCAAAGTGGCGTGTAATTTTTAAGCAATTAGAGAAGGAACTTCTCGTCGATCGAGGGTGACGAGCCACGATCCGAGTTTGATCAGCGGCTCTCTCTCTTCCTCTCTCGCTCTCGATCTCTCCTCATCTTACTCTTCGATCTCTCTCTGTTTCTCCTTCTCTCGAGTATAATGGCCCCAAGCTCGATAATACACGTCGTGCCTTTTGACAGATGGTGCGAGGACCGGCAAATTGCCGCTTTAAGCTCGTCCGCTGCGTTTATCCCTTCTCACGCTAATGCGAGAACGCGGGCCGAGACGTTGTTTTGATAATTTATTGAAATCGTCGAGGGTCTAAGTGCCGCACCGCGCTCCACGTAAGAGCGGACCCACCGTCCGTGAAATATATGGCCTTGCGAATTACACGAGACGTCGGACCCGCGTCAGTGGGCAACCCGACGATACGAAATTTCCCGGCGGAGATACGAGAGCGCGTCGCCGCACTAATATTCTCAAGGTACTAAACACTTTGAACACGTATCTCGACATGGAGTACCTCATCAGTGTATCCGATAGAGTTTTACCCTTTCACCACACGGCCTCTCTAATCACGCGCATACTATTTCTTCATTTGCAACACTGAAACATACAGCACCTCAGAATAATAATAATTTAACGTCAATCCGTATGTTTATATACTTTGAAGTAGTTTACGTACTACTTGGTACTCTTGAACATAATAAATAAAATATAATTTATTTTTTTCTCAACCGATATACATTTTTTAATCCAATAACTTCGTTATTTTACTGACGATTTTGTTACTTTATTTGTATCAAAAGATTGTTAGTTACGTAATCTTATGAATAGATTTGATACAATGGTAAATTTCTGTTACATTGTATGCTTTAAACTTTTCTATTTCGCGTTTGAAACTTTATAGAAACAGGATGATATATGCTTATTAAAATAATTTAATTTCAAAGACCGCAGAATTATGTCAAGCAAGCATTTCACTTATACAAATGTAAGATGGTACAGCGTGGAATTTGTATTCAATCCGAGTTCCCAATTCGGGTATCCGGCGGGATTAAAAGGGCCTTGATTTAAGCGGGACCAGGGGATTATCGGGTCTCCGCTATCTCGCACGTAAACTGCATAAAACACAATCGTATCTTTAGTCGTTCCCCGCCACTGTTCAAGTCTACTGCGCACACGTTATGATTCCGTTAAAACGACAAAATTAATATCGCTCTTATCCATATTATCAGCGACGGAAACTAATGGAGCTTTTATCACTACCGAGTGTGGGAGACAATTCTACAGTACCGGTCAAAATTATATCACCTTTCGATTTTTTGAGCATAACTTTTATTGAAGTGTATTGAATGCACTCAAAATTTTATAGTAAACACTTGATGGAAGGTACACCTTGTACATGAAGTGTAATGAGATTTGACAATATATGCTATGATCTTTGAATTTTTTGTTAATTTTTTCATAGTCGCACTTTTGTGCTTTCTTTGTTTTTCGTGTCGCAATCATTGTTTTTATCATCATAATCTAGTTTTAGCAGTTGGATTTAATATTCCACATTATTTAGACTTGATAATGACTCAAAATTTATGACTGAAATTTAACATATTTTGGAAATTTCAAATAAAATAAATTTTTTTCAAGTTGCTGTTTTCATTATTTGATAAAAAGTTATTATTTACGTAAATTTTATACTTATCATCAAAAGATATGATTTAATAGAGATTTGTGCCCTTTAAAACAAGTTATGCTAAAAAAAAATCGTAAGGTGATATAATTTTGACCGGTACTGTACATACGTAATGAATAAGAAACGAAAACGGTTCGTATTGTGTCAATCCGACGTTTTTTTATAATGCATTTGCACATCAAAATAAATATTAATCTGATTAGCCAGGTGTTTACGATGCGCTATTATATCTTCTCGTTGCTTCCCCATCTCGAGCGTCGAGCTTATTGAAAGTACACATACAATTACTGACAAGATCTATGCGTCAAAAGTCTGACGTAAAAAGTACATAAAAGGTTGAAGCATTTTCAATGAAGGCCAATGGTCGATCCGTTTTCTAGTAACTTCTCGCAGACGAACCGAATTTAATAGCTAATCTATTGCGTTGAGGGACGCGGAAATATGTCCGTCAATCATGCCGCGATTTCACGCGACATCACGATGACGGAATTACTCCGCAAATTAATTCACTACTCCTCGCGTCGCATTTTCCTACACGTCGATCAGCAGTGTTATATTCACGGATTTTTATAGCGGCGATGAGAACGAGAGGTTCAAACATTATTGATCGTGAAGGGTCGATATAATAGCATAGATTTATTGCATCAGGTATTCTAGAATGACAGGTCTTGTCAGAATACTACGCAAATTTAAGGAACGTACATTAAAGAGTATAATAGTGATAACAGTAATAACAGTATTCGTAACAATAATAATAGTATAATCTTTTCATTCCAATCTTTTTGAGAACCTCATAACCGTTTATAATATCATACAGCAATAACCATCGCAAAGTAATTATCCGGAATTACGGTTTAATAATGATAAAAAATGTTGATAATGATAAAAAAAGCGTGTAAAAATAACATTTTATATCACGGCAAAAATTTTTCCGATGATTACGTCGCTTTTATCAGCGCTGCAATTTAGTCTAATTTATGTTAAACGGCTCGAAATCGGGGGATCGTAAAAGATCGATCTTCCGCTTTATTCGTGCAACTCGCCCGTTTCTCTCTCCGGGAGGGAATCTCTATCAAAACGGAACGTGCATCGACCCCGGTACTATGGAAATGAATAAATAATGTCTAAACTGGTTAAACGATATTGCGCTCCTGGAGGCCGCCGCGCGGCGCCAGATCCCGCATCTATTTGCTTTTGAGAGGCGATCTTTCCGTGCCTTCGTCTATTACTTGGCCCCTGGAATGATTAAAAGCGCCGGATGAAAGATTAAAAAATGCTGTGCTGAGAACGCGCACTAGCGTAATCGCGCGGACGGCTAAGGAGCAACGGCTCGCTAGATCTGATGTCGTGTCAAAAAACATATTACTTGCCATTTGAATGAGATGCTATTAATTATATTTCCAAAATGATAATACCTTTCATCACCATTATTATTTATATTTCATTATGTATGTGTACTTAAGTCGTTCGTTTTATCTTTTCAAAATTTATAAAAGATTTATAAATGATAATAAAGTTATAAAAGATTTTTATAAAACTCTCAATATAAATTCCTTTTTATATAACATTTTTATTCCGAGACGATTTTCGAAATTGTAATATTTAAGGTAATTATAGCATCAGATGGAAACATGAAGGTTACTCTGACATACAATCTTATTAAAACATTAAATATGTTTTTTTTTTAAAGTAATCTACAGTTTACGTAATGATATCGTTGAAAAAAAGTATTCGTTTGAATATTTTTCCTAGCACAAATCTCATTAAAGGGACGTGATGATCATGGTGCTCTCATAAAGCGAAGAATAATTTTTTGTATTTTCGTGCGCGCGCACAAAAGTGATTCGTTTCGCGGCTATTTTCTCGGTAACGGCAATTACTAAAACGGTAACGAACACGAGGAGGCGGAGTGCCTCCTCTGTAATTGCGAATAATTGAATGAAAAGCGCCGACTTCGTGCAACAGGCGAAACGTCAGTGGCGGCCTTTGACGTACCGACGCGCCGTTTTGTTAAATCCCTACACCAAACCATAGTGATGGCGTCGACATTCTCGCGCGCAATACATGCAATGATTTTTTAAAATATAAATAATAATAATAATACAAAAAGCATTGTTGATGTATTTCATATCAAGAAGAGTCAAACTATTGGAGTTTTGCTGTTTCAAAATTATCAATATTGAAGCCATGCTTTTGATTTTGTTCGAGAATAGCGACACGCAGTCGTCACTACGGACATATCTATACACCTTCTCGTCACGTTCGCGACGCGCACTGCTCGGCAGAAACAAAAACTCGCACGCGGTCGTGAAAAGCATTGCATCCGCATCCCGATGTGCGTGCAGCGACGCGCGACGAGGCGAAAACGCACCGTATACATCGGTGCGGTCCTTTATTTTGCGTAACTGGCTGCAAAGCGACGAATAACACAAAGACCCAAAAGAGAATAGTAATTTCACAATAGTTTTAATTATCAAAATTTGCCTATTTAAATTGGATTAACCTTGTACCTCAGAACTCACAACTGCAAGAACAAAGTAATCATTGTTATAGTGAATAGATTAATATGAGTTTAATAATTGTTTTTTTATAATAATAGATATAGTTAGTTTTTTTGAACAATTACATACACAGAAAAAAATGACTATCAAATCAACAATTCATTGTTTCATTTTCATATATAAGCAAGAATATAAAATCTTCTTGGAAGAATTTGATAATCTTGATCATATAATTTCCTTACATGAAAAAACAAAATTTCTTTATGTTAGCAAATTATGTCTCTTTGACACTATAAATACTTCCAAGGAGATTTTATATTCTTACTTATATACGAAACAATGAATTGTTGATTTGATACTAATATTTTTTTCTGTGTAACTTTTCTCAAGACTTTATTTGTAAATACCATTACAACTCTCACGCTTCACTTAGATTTTAGCGCCTGCGAGCCGGCAAACGAATCACCACGTCAAATTTAATAGCGGAAGATGAAAGAGCGAGCACGACGCATGTCGAACGTCGTAAAGAGTATCGTATATATCGCGCGAATGCGCGAAACGTCGAAATTAATTGGCACGTAGACAGTTGCTAACGATAGGTAACAAAATTCTACAGCTCGCGAGTGAGCGAACGAGTTTCCGGAAAAATGGCTCACCACTTAACCCAATTCGTTCAATGCATTTTAGCGATTATGGACATTTCAAGTGCAGCAAGACGTTCCTCGGATGCAACGATATCCTTTAAGTAATGTTCATTTTATCTTATTCTATAATTTAACAGCGAACATTACTCGTGTCTCATATCATTAGGTTGAATATATCGACGTTATCCGTTTTTCCAATATCGGAATTTCGCAATGAAGTGAATTTAAAACAAATCCATACACTATCTTTGGATCATATGACACGTTCATTAAATTGCGAGAGGAAAATTTGTTCACTGGCAGGGAAAGCGAGACGTTTTTATTTCTATTGGTTCCCGTTAGAAATACGCGCTCGTCATCGGTCATCACTCAGGTATCATCGGCGCTAAATAAACCTGACGTGAGCGAATGAATCTCGCGAATGTCGGTAACGGGTTAGCAATTTGTACGTCTCTCGTCGGTACTCTAATCGCCAGACTGACCGAACCATTGCTTCTCACCTTGCTCGGACCGGCGCAAAAAGAGAAACGGACATCGAACGGCGAGAGAAGAGCGGTTGTTTCTTTAAGTGTGGACGCCAGCAGGCAAGTGGAATCGCTTTAATTTCCGCAGCGGACGCTGTAATTAAGGACCCTAGAGCGAGACGCAACGCTCTCTCGCAACAATTAAAATAATGACTAGAGTGCCGCGCGACTGCGAAACATTTAACTCGCGACGCACGAACCGCCGCGCCGGTGATCTAAATCGATAGTTTTTGGGGCGTAATCGGCCCGCTTTCTCTCTCGTGGTCTTAATCGTTATTGATTGCCCCGTCGCAACGGGGCACGCGGAATAACGATAAATTAGAGCCGCGTGTGAGTCACTTTTCTGTAAGTCCGGGGTATTCGTAATAACACGCTAAATCGTGCTTCGTGGCGGCGGGCTTGATTGCGGCCGCGGGCGCAACCTTCCGAGTAACAAACGTTAGCGTTGCACGACAGGGATACGCGCCCTCGGGACAGTGGCCTTGTAAAAATAGCAGAGGAGCGCGTTAAAGAACCAAGTGACGATGAAGGGAAGAGCGAGTCAATGTTAAGACGGCACGACTCAGAAATAAGAGCAAAGATAATATTAGGAATGTTTTACTCAGCATATCATGAATTTAAATCGGTGTATCTTGTTGAAAGTTGGAAATGAGCAAGATATATGAAAGATATATAAAGAAAGCGCAGGAATATCATGAGGAGGATAATGAAAGCAATATCTACGGTGATGCGCGACGTTCTATTATACAGCGACGATTACGGAATTTAAATTGATAGACTCTCACCGCGAGAATTATTTTCCTTCGGGCGTTCGAGAAATATTCTCATATTGAAAAAATGTACACGTCTCTATATTCGAAGGCTAGTCGATCGGCCGGCTCCTCGTTCGCGATAATAATTATACAGGATGAGTGGAGAAAACGCGCGCGGAGTCGAACGACTGACAGGAAATTGCTAGGCTGAGAATTTCGGGAACGAGCCAAATTAGGTTTAGCCTCTTCTCTAAGGTTGCGCGGAGCAACAGTTGTCTTTCACCTATTTCAATTCCCCGATACTTCCGAACCGTGGAGAACGTGCTACTTCGCAGCGGCTGCGGACGGCGGCGGCACAATTCTCCATTGTGCCGTCGACAGTGCAGCGTAATGTCAGCAAACGCCTTGAAAGGTCCTCGAGGGAAGTGTGTTCAAAAGGCCATTGTTCCACCCGTGAAACAAGTGTACGAGTCATTCTTTTAAATTTGATTTGGCCGCACAACGGCATCGCAATCACGCATCTCTCTTTTTCACTCGTTCTTTCTCTCTCTCCCTTTCTTTTTCTTTCTTCCTTTTGAATTGTCTTTTTCTCAACGATTCGCAAATCCCTGCAAAGGTTGCTTAACTAGATATTCACTTTCATATTAGCAATAGCGATTCATGATACAATATATAATATTTAGATAGAAAGAAGAAAAATTCCAAGAGAAAATATGAATGGGAAGAGCAATAAATAAAAAAAACAGAATTTTATTATTTTTTATTTATGAAATATTTTATTTTAGTTTTCCATTTTTTTCTTTAACAATTATTAAATCTCTTTTATCTTTCAAACAATCTATGAATATCAGATTATTTGTATCTTACCTCACAGATATCAAGACCTCAACAAATAAATAAATAAAACTAACATATGTTCTATTTTCTTTTTCAGGGCACCGTATAGAGATTCAAGAACGAACTTCCTCTTCGTCCTTCTAGGTAAGTTCACGGTCGTAACCCTGAGTTATCTGCTTGCAAATTAGCGTCGTCGATTCTTTGAGGGATGTAGATACGCCGCGGATACGGTGTAATAAAAATGGAAATCGGTAGAAGTATCCTGAGAGATTTCCAAGAGCTTCGGGATTTTCGCGCGTAGCTTTCGTCGATAAATCAGGGGTTTAACCTGGATGATCCTAACAAGGACTCTACGAGCTCTTATCTGGACCATATTGATTTGCTCCGTTGCGAAAAGTAGTTAAAAACTATTGCAGTTCTATGATGCAACCCACGAAGACGATAAATTCCCCTTTAGAGATCCTTCGAGAAGCATCGTTCTGACCTCATTCCAACTTAAGACGATCAGCTTTATCTGACAAATTCGCGTTCACTATACCATGATATTTTTTATAGCGTATATATAGACTCACACATAATTTTACACTGATCTAAAATTTGTAAATTTTAGATTTCAAATCTTCAATTAAAAAAGATAATAAAAATGAGTAAAAATAACTTCAAGACTGAATAACATTATATCAAAATGAAAGCTTAATGAAATAATGAACGTGAAGTAATAAAATAATGAAATATGTGCTTTCATGTTCGTGTAGAGTAATAATGAATAACTTTTTTTATAATAATCTTAATAAATCAATTTCCTCTTTATTACATTTATTCTACAATGCACGCTTTTTTGGAAAGAAGAATTTTGTATCTCTGGCGTACGATTTTCTATGCCTCTTTAATTAAATAATGTGTCCTCGGCAAAATGATGCGGAGTCACGCACGATTCGGAACAATCAAACTCTTTCTAGGCCAGGGCAGAGCGTATATAACTTGGCGGGTATAACTATGCTTCAAATTAAAATGGTCCATATTCACGACCTATGACACGGAACTCGTTGCGGCACAAAAGGGATGAACTACGTCGTATTTAGCAGACACTTGGCAAAGATATACGATTCGGCGAAGTTCTCCCGCGGGCAAATAAAAGTTTATTCACATCCAAAACTTTTCCCGCGGTATTCGCGATGACGGGAGCGGGATGGGAGGGTGGGGTGATGGCGGTTGAGGAGAAATGGAGAGTGCACGCTTCGTTTCGCCACCGCTTCCATAAGTTCCGAGAGCAGAATTTCCGTTACAGGGCAGACGTACTTGTCATGTAGATACTTGGCCAAGTACTTCGCTTCGTTCTCAGTCAAAGTACCTACAACGACGACGAAATGATTCAAAGGCAGTAGCCAACCGCGACTCTATTTCTCTCTTTCTTTCTCTCTCTGCTTCCTCTCTCCCTTTTCCCTTCTCTTTTTCTCCAACGAGTATGTGCATGTCAGAAAAATACCGGTACAGTATGTACTTTATTTGAAATCTTGTAGACTTTCACAGTACCTTGAAGTATTCCAAAAATGTCGCTGCTGGCCTTACACTGTTAAAAATGGCATTAAATTTAATGTATTTTTAAGTTACATATTAAATTTAAGTATCAATAACTGAAAATCATGTGGATGAAATTAGTGCACTTTTATTGCATTTTTGACAACATTAAATTTACATTAAATGTACATTAAATGTTTTTTAATGTACCTGCTTGAAATTTGCTTCCGTTACATTACACTGAAGAAAAAGTCTGGTTATAACTACCAAATGTATAGTGAAATAGTATCTAAATGAAAAAATATACTACCAAATGTATAGTGAAATAGTATCTAAATCTACTTACTAAATGTTTAGTAAGTATTATCAAATCTGGTATAAGTTACTAAATATTTAGAAAAGTAAAATTATTTTTGGTTACATTGACCAAATATTTAATTGATACTATTTCACTATACATTTGGTAGTTATAACCAGTTTTTTTTTTTTTCAATGTACATTAAATTCTGCTGTCGATTTTTAACAGTGTATACTGCGAGAAAAACATTACATCGAAAGGAATGGAAATCGACGTTCTTGCAAAGATTATAGTAATTATTATTATTTTATAATTACTTTAATTATCATATAACATAACATAATCATAACATAATATTTTTACGGTACACTATTGTCATTTTTAAAGTCCTACTTGGTGATGAACTTTTGTATGATTTCTTGCAGATGATTTATAAGTACTTATTTAATTTTAATAGATTAGAATTTCTCCATCATTTAAGAAACAAAATCGTATCGCTAAATCGTATCACGAAATAATTAAATGCCTTTCGCTCGGAATTCGGTGAAATATTCCCTCGCTTTCGAAATTACGCTTCCGTGCGCACAGAATCCATCCGCTCGATCTCCTACATTTCCACACATCTCGACGACCAGATTTTCCACGTCGGGAAATTACCAATAAATACACCGTCGTGGTAACGAGCCACAGCGCGAAGCGGAGGGAGAGCGGAGGAAAAAAGGGGTCGCTGATCAAGCGGGGGTCAACTCGACGGTTATAGTGCGTGGCCGCGGACGTCTGTTCCCCATCGGCGTGACAGAAAGAGGACAGGAAATTGTATCAAATTGGAGAGCGGTCCGCGGATTAAAGATCCCTCGAAGCTCTCATGGTTTTTTTCTTTCTTTATCTCTCTTTCTCTCCTTCTTTCTCCAGCATCGGGCGGTAAGTTCTCGCACATGCTGCGCTGATCCGGGCATTGTTGTGCAAATCCAACAAAAACCGAAGCTCCCCTCCCCCCTCCCCCTCGTTCACTGCCTGTCCCTTCTGCCTAATCTCGCGAACCCACTTGAGATCGCAACATGCGGTCGCGAGGCCGCACAATTAATTTATGTAACATGTGAAGTACTCACGAGAAAGAGAGAGCTCGCCGGCCGCTCATCCCCCGTTGCATCTCCCGCTCTCCGGATTCACGCGCGGGTTCGTCACTGCCGTAATCTCGAGTAATCTCTCGTTGCCTCTTACCGAATGTTTTTTTTTCTCTCTCGATCTTTCTCGTATTTGCATTCGAAATCATTGCGGATTATTTCATGGCAGGGCATTGCAATCTGAGATTAGAGAACCGTACATCTAATTCTATGTATTGTTTGTTAAGGGATGAATGGAAAAGTATTTGATTTTTATTTGGCTTACATGAGACTGTAGCGATACAGTGATTAAAATACGATATTCGCATACTGAATAAATAAAACTCCGCATTGATTTTCACTTATTATTAGTATTTAATGTACTTAATAATAGAAAGATAGTAAAAAAGAATAATTGGATCACGTCTTCCAATTTAATGGACAATTGACACGATTTTTATATCTCATCTTGACATAAAATAAAGTAAATATTACATTAATTATATTGTTTGACAATATATTTAATTTGTTGACTTTTTTATATACATTTGTACGATACCAAATTATCTTAGATTTTATTAAAAGATGAAGTCTTTTTATATTTTTTGTTTTATTTTAGTTTATTTAGTTTATATATCTTATTTCGTGTCTTTTAATTGTAATATGATAAGTAACCTAACTGATAACAGAGCACATTAACACGGGCATATTAATCTTGCCATGTGCATTTTCTACGTATTATTATTCAACGTAATTTTCCACGACGATGCCGATACATGAATGCATACGCCATTTAATTACAAATAGCATCGATTTAATTCGGTGACTCGTCTCATTATCGCATCTCATATATTTAATTATAAATGATTTAATTAAATCAACACATATTCGTTAACGTCGCGTTAATTTGATAACACGTTTAATTAATACGAAACGACTTGGTAACGTGAATCGTTACTAACAAATATGCGTGAACTGGGCAAAAATAATGGTTAAAATCACGAAAACATTCAACGAAAATTAGAATCTCCCGTAATGAATTACATCATATTCATTATTAGTTAATTACGCAATTGCCGTAAGGTACAATCAGTGTTCCCTACGCACATAGTACAACCTTAAATTATACTCTGCATAGTATTAATTACATTAATAAAAGTGTTTTAACTCAATTTTTATTGTATAAATTCTCTTTAATTAAAAAATATATATTCGTATGATTTGTGCTATTTAAAAGACTAGAAACGATATAACTAATATTTTAATTAAATTATTAAATATACATTCGTTGTCTACTAAAATTAGTAATATACATTACATAAGGAGACAACAGTTTCTTTATTTGCGGCAAAATCAGATATCATCCCGAAATTATTTAATTAAATCTAAAGTGCTAAACTGTAAATAATTTTCGGATGAGTTAAAATATAAAGTTATCATATTACATCATTTAACTTTTCAATATATACTACACGAAATATAAAAACAATTCCAATAACAAGTCGATAAAAAGTATACAAAAGTATTGTGCGCGCATGAGAAAATTGTTTAACTTTTATTTCCTAAATTAAAACTCGATATATTTTCCAACAGTAGAAACGTTTTCATCTTATTATACCTGCAAATTTATTCTCCATTGTAACAATCGCAATCGTGACTAAGGTTAATATATATATTTTTTTTTGTTATGCGTAACAATTACGTGACGCGTTGACATTATTTTTACGTGTAATACTTTGCGACTTTCCATTTTCAGGGAATGCATTTCTGCTTGGTTGGACTGCATTCCCGCGCATTTGCATATTGAAAAATCCATGAGCGCACCGTTTTACCAGAAATTACGATAAAATGTGTATGTAACTCATTTGACGCGGGACAACGCCGAATTGGATTTCACGTGGCATTGCGTAACGTCATCCAATCACAATAGTGATGCTCGCTGATTACTATCTGAAATGTCACTTGACATTTATGAATCTACAAGCAGCGTCCGTTATTGTATATACACTTTATACAAATATACTGCAAACGGTACGTTCGCAAATTTATTACTCGTTTTATTTTAAAAATATCGGATTGGAAATTTAACGGCTACAGTTTTCATATATAATATTGCTCGAATAAAAATATTCCGGCTCTGGTGATATGATACTTGAAAATAAATGAAGAGAAACATTTCCAGGCTAAATTGATTTTCAGAAAATTATACTTGCAGGGAATTAACACGATTAATATCGTAATGTGTGTGTGTGCGTACGTGATGTGTATGTGTACTTCAGAATAATGATGTTTTCGAAGCAAACACATCAATATACTTCTTTCATATAGCGTCAACGATTCAAAAAATATTTAGGGATATTTATTTCGAAGATGGTTACATAATTCGAAAATCTATAATATAATATTTTTAATTTAAGGACTGTTTATTTTATATAAAGAAAACAAATCAATCCATAAGTAGATAAAAGATTTAGATTTATAAGCTTGTTGCAAATTTTAGATATATCTGGAAGAGAGAGGAAGAGATTTTAGCACGAATTGAGATTCACAGAATTACCTACCCTCGTAAAATCCTGATCCTGAGCCGTCGACCCTCCGAAACCTGCTCGTTTTTGCCGGACACTCGCAAACGGCACGATCACACCCCTGTGCTCGTGGGCGCAGAAGTGCATTGTGCTATTGTAAATATAAACTGCGTCTATCGCGCGAGCCGTTTTCCCGACTATTCGTCGCGTTTCTCGGCATATTGCGCGCCGTAACCATTTAACCGCGCCCGCGCGCGCTTATTGTACACGGACAGCATATGGCACGGAAGGTAACGTCTCTATTATGCATCTCTTCCCCCTTTTTGCTACTTGATAAATGGCCGCTCGTATTTAACGCAGTTAATCGAGCTGCATGCATCAATGAAAGAACGTATCGCAAGCAAAAATAGACGATGGAACCTCAACGAAATGGAGCACATTCTTTTTTTTTAGCGCATCGTCCATTAATCGTCCATTTTTCCACTTTAACCAGAATTACATTTTAATTATGGGGTGGATTGAATGATCAGTGAGTGAGATCAAAATAATTTATACTTTTAAGTTATTAACAGCCAGTTTCATTGAGCTTCGTCTAATTCTGCTTAACGGATGTTCAATTAAAGATCTGACTGCCTGATCAGCGGATGGCTTAAAATGGATATGAGCTAATGCCAATGGAACATTGTACAGGATGTATCCTGTAATTCAATCATTTAGAGATCTCTGTTGTTTTAATGATATGACAAAAATATTATAGTTTATTCATTTTGAAGGGGCAAATATAATCACATTTATTGTTCCTCAAGATTTCAAGATTAGCAATATTTTTCAAAATAGAATGGCATACTTTTATTAATGTAATAATATAGTTAATAAAAAGAATAAACTATAGAATATGTTAAAATGATTTTAAACATAAAAAAGGCACATTTAAATATAAATTTTTTTTATTTTTATTTTATAGTCTGCAAATATCTGTGCTTATTTTATTAAATAGAGTCGTAGCTATAAATTTTTTAAAATTTAAAGTAATATTTTTGCAAGATAATTTTTCGAGCCTTTAATAGTAACGCAGCGTGATTCGTGATCTTCCCTGTCTTTTATTTCCAATGATTATAAAAAATGGCCATGTAGAAAATACCGGGCAATTTAGTCGTAAATCAACGTTGGCTATCGGTGACAACGATTATTTATAGAACGGCGGAAACAAACGCATGTTTGGAGAGTTATAGTATAGGAAGTACGCTATAAATACAGTGCACTCGATCATAAAATAACCAGACGACGATCGTTATTTTTTTTACGTATAAATATAGTCGTTATTTATAATGTTTTTGAAGTCAAAATTGATAGCTTGATTTATTTGATCAATAAACGGAATTACGATACTAATGTGATTTCTTGGGTATAATGTGAAAGTTTGATCGAGATTTATCATAAAAATTTTCCTGGAGCCGAACCCAGAAGCATATTCTTACAACATGTCGACGTATCCGGTTAAATCGTTCAGGAATTCTGCATATCAGAACAATCGTAGCATTACATTTACGGGTCTGCATTTCCAAGTCGAGTAATCGATAACTCGCTTCGCCGAAGGCCGAGAGCAATTTCGTCTGAACGCGCGGATCGCTTCATTCGCCGATCGTTGTGGCTGTGCTGGAGCATTTCTTCAGCCGTGCCCCGGAAAATCCACTAGGCGTGATGAGGCTGTTCGCTTTGCGAGTAACTGTGCCGGCTGTGTGGCACGCAATCACCAAGCAAGATTAACGCCGCGAGTACCTGGCGGCTAATTGAAAGAGAAACGCGGCGCAGGCAGGATATGCCACATGCGGGATACACTGTCAGCGGAATCTAATAAGCGCCGGTACCAGAGTATACACGAGGCGCGGGGATTCTTCTTTCGTTTCGAGCAAAATCGAATTGCCGTCATCCTCAGTGTATACAATCGCGATGCACACGGAATCGGTACGGTCGCAGCCTGTCGCACCATAACGGTCCCTTCACCCGTCCTTTTCTGTATCTCCCCTCCCTCCCCCCTTCTCTCCCCATTTTGCCCTCTCTATCTCTCTCACCGTCTTGTATTCACTCCCTGCTTCTACCGTTCGCTCTCACTCCCCGCAACGAGATTATGGTAATTGACTATCCGACTTGGAAACCCCCATCAGGCATATCAATTACGTACGTATGCATCCCAACCGGGAATTTGCCTTTGATCCGCTCAAACTCCGCGGTAACACAATTCACGCCTGCGTCTAATCTCAAATGGGATTGCCTGATGGCACAAGGGACCATCGAAATGGGCTTTTCCGACTTCGCGGGGCCGCGAAGTCCTTCCGGGACCATCGCGCGTCGCGAAGGACCGATACCCACTCCCACTCGTAAACGTAATCCGGTCGTTCTCGATTCCTTTGCACGGGTCAAGAAGGCGAGTCTGGGAATCTGGATAGTTGCAAATGCGTTGCCGTGTTGTTACCGATTAATGATGTTGTGATTTTGATAGCTTGCTACAATGAAATTTTGCATTTAAGGATCCTTTTTACATTTTTAGCATCGTATGCAACATCTAGCGATGAAACTATTTGCAAAATCCAATGAGTCAATCTTAGCATAGAAATGAGATAAAATAATATAGAGAAAGAAGGTTACGAATGTAACGAAAAAATAAAAGTGCTACAAAAAGGCTTGTTTATGCTGTGCTCGGGAAAAATAAAACTAACATTATTTTTCAACTTTTATGCGATTGGACAAACATGTTCGAATCGATTTTCCCCATACAATGATTCACGCACGAAAACCTTTCATTGCATTTGATGTTTTCGCTGTTCAATATAGCATTTTTATAAGATATTTATATTTTTAATGTCAAGACATGATGTATCACATTGTGTACCATTGATACATCTAGCGTAGTAATCTGTCTCGTGAATGACTGTGACGCGTTTTTCCGGTTTATACTCAATTTTGTATGTGATGTAATTTTAAGTAGCTGCATCGGATTTCTCGTCTCAAATACTATAAAAAATGATACCTATTTTACTTATCCCGAGCACAGCAAAACAAGCCTTTTCGTAAGTATCCTTTATAATTATTAAAAATTTTTTACATAGATGGTATTTATTTATACATATTTGAAGTAAAAATAAAAAATTGATTGACTTTATAAAACTACATTAATTAGGAATTTACTTTTTATTATGTGACTTCGGATATACGTTTTCACGAATACTTAATTTGAAAAAATATAAAAATCGAGATACTTGTACTCATATTTGTTACTGTTCATTTAATTCAGGGATTCACACAAGAATAGTGACTCTTCATCTCTTACCAAAATTTACTAGTACGCCTTTAGTTACGCCAAATCCAGCGGATGTCGCTATAAACTACCGTAATCCGTTGTAACCTAAGTGGATCATTTCTTTGATAAATCGTAGAGACGTTGAAATTTAAAGTGGCATTTATGTGAACAGGCGTCCTCTTCTTAAATTACTTCTTACTCTACTTAAACTCCGCGAAAGCATCCGATAATATATAAAATAAAAAAGTACATGTTTTGAAATGTATCTAAAATTCATGACAACCAATTGTAACAGATTTTAATTATAAACATTAATTTATGTTTAAAGTGTATATTATGCAAAAGACACAAGAATAACTTTGATGTAATAATTTATTTCTTTTGAATTAATTATACAATTTTATATGACAATTTTCATAAAATTTTATACAAATTAGTATTATCACTGCGAAGTTGTAAAGTGAACGACGTTAGCGCTATGGAAGAAATGTTTAAACAATACTTTTCGTATGTAGAATCTTCTATAAACTTATAAAATGATTATAAAGATTAAACTGACAGTTTAATGTCATCGTGATAATTTGCATAATATACAACCCGATTTCCACCTGTTAGCAAGCTGATATAATGTACGCGATAAGAATATGAGACTCGAGAACTGCGACGATAAATCGATGTTCGTATCTTGTCGCACGTGACTTAGGGAATTCACAACGAAATATTTTTTCCGCAACTTTGAACATCAATACATTCCGAGATAACGCTCGACACAAAAATTTATTAGCACGGAAGATGGCAGATAATTTGGTTACCAGCTCGCATCAAATGCTTGTCCCTTCGTTTCGCGATACGTATTATTATTACATTGAGAGAAATGTTTTGTAAAATCAACCAAAGTTTGGTTGAATAGTGATCAAATGAATTTTATAGTGATAGTTACTAAATATGTAGTTGTTTTGACCAAACAATTTGTAGCCTTAACCAAATAATTATTTTCATATAACAAATTACAAAAAGTTTTGTTAAATATAACTAAGTTTTTGATACCAGTAACTATAAAATTCATTTGATCACTATTCTACCAAACAATTTCTCTCAGTGTAATAATAATTCGTGTATCACGGAATTCTCGATTAAATGTTTCACTTTTATAACTTTTATTTGCAAAATGACGCCACACATTTTTGTAACGGAGCATAAATACGTATGACAAAAGCTATAGACTGAAATAGCTGTGACATTAATTCCTATTTTTTATTTTGTTTTGAAAAGTCTTATCGCTCCGAAAATTGATTGAAAAAAACTTTAACTATGACTTTAACGGAATAAAATAAAGGAAAAGCAACAAAAGTAAAATAATAAAATTGATAGAATAATTATAAAATAATTTAATAATGTTGAGATTACTTGCACTTGGAATCAAAGTTGTATTATACAATTATAAAATTATGTCATTTTGTTATTATATGAACATGCGTTATGAAATATAAATTAAGTTCTTTTTCACTTTTAGAGAGCAATATTTTTCGCAATTTCAAAGCTAGCGTAAATTATATTATTTGTAAATGCTGTACTTTTATCATTTTCAGCATAAAATATCTCAATTAAACTTGAAATTAGATTTGAATCAGGATTAAAGTCCATTAATTTAAAATTAATACTTTATTATCTATTTATTAATTATTTATCAATTTTATAATGATTAATCTCATATGTACCAGTTTGGAAATTATTAATGCCTCATCACAGCAGTAATTTAATATTTCAGCGATGCAACATTATAATCGTTTAGGAAAATTTATTTTATTATTATAAATCTTTACCAGTAAACGAATGTGATCTCATAACTCTTTAGGCTTTATGCAAGATTGCGCCAAAGACGGACGTAAAAATTCATGTCGACTGCACTTAATCACCGATAGATTATCGCTGTATAAGAGAAATCATTCTGTCAATTGACCATTCAAAGTTGTCGCTTAATCAAACAGCATGACACGCTTCATCGTTTTCGTGCTTCTTCTTCTTCTGATCAGGCGCCACGTCCGCGGCGTAACGGGTAAATCGGTAGATTTATGGTTCTTCCGCGGTTCCACCCTTTCCCTGTAGGGCCGCGGCCATCCTCGGCAACCCCGTTTTCCCTTCTTGCTCTCTTCCCTTTCACCCCTCCTTTTCTCGCTCGTGCGGTCCCCATCCCCATACGCGGCAGTCCTCCTCGTGCAAAAGCCTGCATCCCACCTTTCGTTTGTTTCGGAATTTATCGAGCGTCGCGTTTTTCCCCGACGAGCAAAAAACGAGATCGGATCCGTTTCCGCCGAAACCGTTCCCGGTTTTCAACCGCGGTGATCGACGAGAGGAGTACCCGAGTGAATCTCGTCGCGTACCGCTCACATCCAGGCAATGTGCTAATCGAAATACATCGATATGATATACTTGCATAGAATATAGTGGCCCCCATGCTGAGCTCCGCGATGAAATTGAAGACGAAATCGGTCGGGGACACATTAAGATGCACCCTCGAGACTAATCGGGGCGAAGAGTTGAAATATGCGCCCAAATATCATCAAATTAGAGGGGACATTGAATGCATCGATAAAAAAAACATGCTCGTTTCGCATTAACAGAGCGATCACACTGATGTGTGGAAAGTGACAACGTAAGTACAACGTATATTGAAGAACGTGAGATACTAAAGAAAATGAAAAGAACATTGATTTACGCAGCGATGATATCACTCTATAAGTATTCTCGCACAAGCTGTACATTCACCAGGTAAATCTTATACTCGTCATCCAATTCAATCTGATTTTGTTTTCGCCTGGATGTGACAAATGCGAGAAAGTTTCGTGGAATTGATCGCCGCGAGCAACACCGTACGATCGGTTTTATCGACTGCGTCTATAACCTATCTGTTATATCAAAAAAAGAAGAAAATCGAATGTAACGATTGCTGACACAAAAACCTCTATGTACCGCGGATACATGATCTGTGTATACTCCAAGAGAAGTGTACTCCTATACCTTCGCGATTGAAGTATATGATGGACACTACGTACATTGGAAATACAACAAAAATTACAAGAATCTTACAGCATGTAATCTAGAT
This sequence comes from Solenopsis fugax, assembly GCA_003595255.1. Classification (NCBI taxonomy): domain Eukaryota; kingdom Metazoa; phylum Arthropoda; class Insecta; order Hymenoptera; family Formicidae; genus Solenopsis; species Solenopsis fugax. The sequence goes on from QKQZ01038930.1 coordinate 48,167, forward strand.
AAGATATGTTAATAAAAGTGTAAAAGAAGAAGACGTGGCAAATTGCTAGTTCGAGATAAACATCTGTAATTTCTGCTTAATATATTCTCATATGTTATTAAAACTCGAGAAAGAAATCTAAAGCTTAAGAGTATTACTGTAAAAAATTACAAAGATGTCAAGACTACAAAACATATTAAAAGAAGACAATTGAAGCTCGCATAAGCCAGATATTGACGCTTCTTATCATTGTTGTTATTATTGCGTTTATCATCGCGTTTTTATTTTTTACAAAGCTTGATCAATTAAACTTGTTTATCAATTTTTAATATTAATATCTGACATTAGAGAGAGAGAAATAAATTTTGTGTTTACGATCAAATTAAATTGTTCTTTCAATTATATCATCACGAAATATTTCAATTTTAACAATGTTTGAGTACTTTGATCACTTCAATGCTCACAAGTTCACCGATATAAAAAAATGTTATTAATTTTTTTATTTAGATTTTCAGATTTAAAGAATATTTTATATTTTATTTTTGTGGCTGCACATATTACATAAAATAATTTTTCAAATACAATGAATTCTATACAACATATTTTGTTACTTTCATTTTCAATCTAAAATAATTTATGTTTTATTATTCCTCGATGAATACATTTAATAATAGAGTTTATTTTTACCGCGCATACGTCAAATTTAGATGAAGCCGATTTACTGATAGAGAAACGAGACGATTTTCAACTTCTCAATCACTGCGGTATCCGTATGAAAGTGAATGCCACTTACGAGGGCTCTTGGAAACTTGATGCAGTTGCCAATAATTACGTGTAAATAGCGCATGTCATTTAATATTACTATACATCAAAGAAAGAATCCTAATGAGTTTCACATACGGTGAGTTTCAAATTTTCATGCACGCTTTAATCGCATAATCCACACACAACTTTGATTCGCAATATAGATACTCTACGTATCTTTCAACTCAAAAAAAGTTTTGCAAAATATAGATACAAAATATTTTCTAGAATCGAACTACCAAAAATTACAAAAATGCATTAGTGAAATAAATAATTCTATTTCACGGAATATTTTATGGAATTTATTATACGATTATATAATTTATTATGCAAAACGTTCTTTAAATGTTCGTATATTCACCACGGATCCATCACCACTCATTAATCACATGAATTAAAAAATATCTTTTAGAAAAACTAAACCATTTAAACGAAGAATTTTTTATTTTGTACAAACATAAATTAGTATGCGATTAGAATAGTATGCGATATACTTTCTCATCGACAATTGTTTAATTAATCTATATCTTCGTGTCAATTATTGGATATTAATTTGTCGTAGTCATTGTATTAAATATTGATACAATATTTAAAAGCTAAATAAATCAGAATTAAAATGAAAAAAAAAAATTAAAATTAAAAGTGAGAACCAAAACCAAATTAAAGAAAAGTTTCTACTTTTTATTTGATTTATCTATTTAAATTAAAATTAAAGTTTTAAGAAGGACTCACAAATTTCAATGAAATGACGAGGGACAAATGAGAGTCAATGCGGTTGTTAATACGTGTCCATAAATCTTCTAGTTTATTAACCAAATAACATTAAATATATCCGAATATTTAAATTAGGATTTAACAAATCAAGATAAATATAACTTTAAGTCAATTAAAGGAACTTAAATTAACTAATAAATTAAATTAATCAAATAAAACTAAACTAACTAAATACTAAACGTGAAACATTATACTTATTACATTCAATTTGAGGTCGAAAGAAGAAATTTTGTAATGCACTTTATATTTCCAGTTTCAACAATAAAATCGCTTTCTAGAAATGATTGTCTAACTATGCTGTTAGTCTGCGACTCAGGTAGCGAACATTGTATATAAGTATATCGGCTTATGCCTTATCGCTCGCGCGTTAAGCTGCGTCCAGCTTGCAGTAAAAGGGCAAGATCGAAATCGGGATCGTGCATTACGGTTACCAGATTCGATCATCGTCCGCGATTACGACGAGACTCTCCCTGTATGTCGATTCGCTTTATCGCGACGGTTTGATAAAATCGGCATGTTGTCCACATGTACCCACACGCACACACACAAGGATATCCACGCACATTCGGGAAACAAAGTAACGATCAAAATGCCATCGCTATGAGAGCGCTAATGGCAAACGTTTTCCGTCGAAATGGACGAGTTTCGAAATAGCACGTCGAAAATCGCTATCGAAGCTCGAACAATTGCCCTCCGCGATGTGACGAATAATGGTTTAAATCTGCTAAAAGGATTGACGCGACGAGTTTAGCGGAGAAACTAAAATTGCATGTACTGCAATAATAACTTATTTGTACACGTTATATATTGCGGATCAATGGTTTTAGGAAGCTATAAACAATGGAACAGAAAATAGCTACAACATGTAATTGAATAATAAATTCGAAAATTTAGTGCGACGAATATTATCAAATTATTTATTTATTGTATTTTGGATCAGCATTCATGCAATTATTGATTATCTGTATACCATTCCAAGCAATTAATTCCTGGAAACAAAAAATGGTTCTCTCTTTCTCTCTCTCTTTCTCTCTGATGTTGCATATAAACCAATAATATAACCAATAAAATATTGGCTTATTTACAATTTTTAATCGGTTTTTATTTCGTACATGTTCTGTTAAAAAAACCGCAAAAAAACAATTGAAAACTGAGGCGCGATTATTTTCGTGATCGTCCGTTTTTTCTTTAAATTTTCCCAAATTTGGTGCGCTGGCGATTGCGCGGACGGGCAAAGGTTCGTAGCAATAAACTGTCGCAAAATAGCAGCGTAAAAATAAAAGTAACGATCAGGCTCCGGGCTACATTGCAATTGGCGTTCAGACGTTTCCCACCGAAATGCTTTCAAAAAGAGCGCCAGGCTCCGGCTTTTAACTGGAAAGCCGGGTTTCGCGTGGAACGTGCGGAACCTGCTTGGCCCTGAATGCGTCAAATAATCTTCGATGTCGCTAACGAGAGTAGACCCCTCGCCGGGGGTTTACAAGAGGTTCCGGCCCGAAGTTGTACCAACTCACGCCAACTTGCTATAATAGACGCCTAACGAGATAGCCGAAGCTGAACGCGAGCTATCGCTGTTTCGAGAAACACGTAGCTATCGTTAAATACGATGTAACAAATGTTAGAAAAAAGAGAGGAAGGATACTTGTAACGTCAAGCCGCACGCTACTTCTTCATTAATTCAAGAAAAAAACTGCGCAAAAAAGGGAATAAATCAGGAGAGGGAAAAGGAAGAAAAAGTTGATCATTCTATGATTAAAAAAATACAAAATTGACAGATGCTACGTAATTATAATACTGCTTGACAGATGAATGGAATTATCCAATCGTGATAAATCTTGAAAGGGATTACGTAAAAATTAATCTAAATCAAGAATTAATTTTATCTAAATTAAATATGAAAGAAGATTTTTTCAAACTGTGCTCTTTGTCTCTTTCTTTCTCTTTTCTTTAAATAAATACTTTTAATATTGTTTTATGTGATTTCATTTGTGGCGAGCCGTGGAAACTCCAATAACGCGCCTGATATGATTACGATCGTGATAACTGAATTCCCACAGTGCAGCTATAATTAACATGCATTAGGAGCTTGACCATTGCTATCGCTAAGCAAAATCTGATCAAATTATTGGAACGCGCGGTATAGTAGATACGATGTTAGCACTGTTTCTTATTCATGCACGATGTACGCGATCAATAATATATTCCTTTTGGATTATATATTTTAGTTAACAATTACGACTACAAGATTGAATATTTTATTATTAAATATATATTTAAATACTAACTACAGTTCGATATCGTTAATAATGTTGTACTAATGTTAGTTACTTGTAGTTACTTTGTATTCAATTTTAGTCCCGTTATTTTTCCTCTGCTATACTTATATAAGATATAATTAAAAAGTATACTCAATCAAGAAAGATTATATATAAATTAAATTGAACTGAACTAACAATAAGTTAAATTAAATATACTTGTAGCAAATCTCTAAACATAAATTAATACACAATCGAATATTTAAAAATACGTATTTTAATTAAGATTAAAAGACTGAATCGGAATTTAGTATGCATTTAAATTTAAATTAAAAATTGTACGTTATTAATAGTTGATGCTTCGATAATAAAATTGTCTGAAATGAATATCTGGCGACCTATTGTTCAAGAAGTATAATAAAATAATTAGTTTTAAATTATAATATTTTATTATATATTTACGAATATAATAATCTATAAGTTTAAAATGTAATATCTGGCTATAACTATATTTATTTTTAGCAATTATATATGTAGACATACATCTCAGAAACACAGTTTACATTGTTTGATATTTCTTTTATCTAACACACACGGCATTCATTAATGATGGGATCTGTATTATTTGTACTAAAATAATGAGACGCAGTCTCGCTGAGAGAGAAATGTGCTCGTTAAACGCGAAACTATATATTAGATTGTAAAATCTAGTAACCACGTACTACGTGATACAATTAGTATCTCACACAAATGCATTAATTAATCTCAGTACAAATTATAGCCATACAAAATTATCGACAAATATGCCTTCAATAGTAATTAGCTTTCCGAAACTACCGCATCTATTTATTTCGATAAATGCAATGCAGTACATGTCAGCACTCCGAAGATATAAATATTTAAAACTTATTTTACTAAAAGTGAATAATGTTTATAATATGAATATAAAGATTTGTTTATAATATGAATATGAAGCTATTTGATATCTAAAATAATTAATAATAGTAAATCGTGTTTTTTATAATTGTTTCTATTCTTGATGAAAACTGTTTCTATTCTTCCAAATATATTATATAATTTATTAATTTGTTATTTTTAAAATTATTATTTAGTTTCACAATTATTATTATAGTTTCACAATAAATGAAATCAAAAATTCTAAAAAGATATTGATTATAGTAATATCACTGCCTTGTATAAGTGTCTGTCAATATTCCATATTAAATTCAAGAAAAACGTATTATAAAATTACATTTTATATTACGCTTTATTTAGCTTATTTCATCGAAAAATGTAAATGAATCTAAATATAGACTCAGAAAAAGATTTAGTCTCATTATAATAATTAAAACTTTTTCTAATAGTTAATTATATAATGAACTCGCACGGATCGCTGGACATAATCAAGTTAATAATCAAGTCTACTTTTGGGTAAGTTGGAAATTTTTCAAATAGTAGACTCCAACGGTAGTATAACTGTAGTAACGTCAATTGGGAAATACGAAAATAAAAAAGTTGCCACTGTTTTGCACGAAGGTATGACTCGTTCGTTACAATTTGTCCGGGATGCTGGAACCCATCAAACAAAAATTCAAAGTTGAAACTCTCGGTAAGAGAAAATATTTTCGTATCCAATAAAAATTAATTTCAATGCGAAATACATCTCGAGATCTTATAAATCTTAAATATATCTTCTTAAATTTTGAGTTGAATATTCTTGAGCGTGATTCACAGCACCTTGCAATCCTACAAATTTACATTAGATGATAAGTGCAATTATTAATTATTTACAAAGGACGGCGTTACGTAACGCAATTGGAATTTGATTCGAATAAACGAGAAATTTAATCAATAACGATGTTATATGCCATTAATTGAGATACAATTAATGGCATATGACATTGTGATCTGAATTATCTCTCTTGTTTAAAGTAGCAACTTTATTAAATTGCTACAACTTTATCAAAGTTCTGAGTGTAAATCGAGAGAAGAGCCGCAATTATAACAAAGTTATGATTATACTAATCTTTTTTGGCTTTTCAAATCAAATAATTTTCAATGCTAGCATCACTCGCTCAGAGAACAGTAGCACCACGTTACTCTGTCGAGTAAAGATAAAAGACGCAAGAACTTCGGAATCGTATAACTTCGTCAGATCCGACGGCATGATACTCTATGTGATGCCTATAGAAAGATATAAGATACATGGAAATCTGTAGTGTTATTATTAACAACGGCTGTTTTTTTTGGTAGCATTAAAATTGCTCGTGCTTTGTATGTTTGTTTAAAAAGTAGAAGTGTTAGATTAATGAGTTATTCGATATTTTAGCGTTTTTATTTTTAAATACGAATAGTTACGAAACATTGTTACATTCCCAATATAAGGTGATACACAAGGTGAACGTACGTATAAGATTTTGGAATGTGCAGTAACAATCTAAAAGCTTGAAAATGTCGATTACACCACGTGAAAATGGGATCGTAGACTGCCCTACATAGACGCCCGTTCGTATGGATACCTGCTTCACGTTGACTATCCTGATTCTCGCGAAAATGTCGGTGCTAAAGATGGGACGGTTAAAACCAGACGATGTGTATGTAAAGCGCGGCGACCCGTTTACGGTAAATTCACCTAAATATGGACATAAAACATAAATCTCGTAATGCAAGCAGTACAGAAAATCCTTTTTACCTTACGCAATAATAAACATGCATTAAGGATTAAAAAAAGGTTTTGCTTTATATAAGATTTATTTATTAACAGTTTTTATTAGTAGTTATCTCAACTTTTATATTTTTGAATTTTTAAATTCGATAAATTAAATCATTTCGCTACATTAACAAAGTTCGATCTTCGTAAATATGCGCTCGGAAAGCTTGATGTCCCGAAATTCGAGGATAATAAAATTACGGTATAAAAGTTTGCGAAAAATTAAATAATAAAGGTGTATACCATTTTTTTAATCATGAAGTAGTTTTTTTAAGTATAAAGGTTTATTGTATAATCAATCATAATCATCTGCTCGTGTGTAATATTAGACATGGAACACTTCATAATCATCGATACTAAAAAATAAATATAATATCATGAAGTATCGATATCTAATCATTACGTGTACGATACATGGACAGACTTTTTTTAACCAACGTTTATGATTAGTTATACAATAAATCTTCATATTTAAAAAAACTACTTTATGAATAAAAAATTGGTATGCTCTTTTATTACTTAATTTTTCATTAACATTTATATAATCTTATATATTACTCTCGAATTTTGTACTGAAATATTGCTGCCGAAATCTGAACTTATTTCGTCACACAAGATATGGAAGTCGCGTGGCCCGTTTGTTCCACCAGGGCAACGGACTCACATTCGGCGAGTGCGGAGGGGAGATTTCGGCGGCTGTGGATTCTGATAATGGACAGTGGAGCTGTTCAATGGGGGTGGCTGACGTTGGCGAGATAACCGCGGTGGCATTGGTCACAGTAACAGGTTGAAACGCTCGTTATTCAATGGAATCTTTCAGCGAATTCGGCAGACACGTACTGATTTTATTCTTAATACTAAAAAATATTAATATGGAAATATAAAAGAATAATATAATCATTTTAAAATATCCAATACACACTTTGCATAAAAATATGATAATATTTTCGAATATTTTATCAGCCAAGATGTTTTTCTCATATTTTTCTTAATTATAATATATTTTTCTAGTTATAAATAATTTTATAATAACCTCTACGTATAATATGGAGTAGCAAATGATCGAGTTCATTATTTATCGCTTTATTCTTTCTTTCGACTACCTTAACTTCATTAATTCAGGCATCGCTTTATTTCTCCATCTTTCTGCCATCTAATTGTAAGAGCTTCTCTAACCCAACTTTAAGCCTTATATTTTAAATACTTTTTCTGATAACAAAGCTACATATATAAATATCTGCATTTTAAACAGTCGTAATATTTGTAATACAAAATTGTTTATACATCTAGTGAATTTATCTCTCGAGCTAGAAAAAAAATGGAATTCTAGAATATATCATCGACGTCATTACCAGCAATGAGTTTAATAGCGCTTCTTTCAGCCAGCGTATAATCGCGAAACTAATTAACTAAGTAATCTCGAGATGAAGAGATAACTAAGTTATTTGCTGGGATAGCCTGCAAACGCGCAACGCTTGACAGGCTCTAATGCTACGGTTACTTAAAAAGTGTTAATGTCTGCTTATATATATATTATACAGTTGGGGCACAGCAAGAACAATTAACAAAGTTATGTTAATAATACATACATTTATGTCGTACATTTTACGATCCGTGAACATCCTTTATGCATTATGAATCTCACCGCAATACATTTGGGCCTTTTATGCTTATAAGCAAGAAAGATTGTATTACTTCACGAAACTGCATGATTTTATAACAAAATGAGATTAAAATTAATATAATTATTAAGTTAGAAATTTAATTTCCTTGTGACTTAGTAGATACCATATGCATTTTATTTATTGAACAGTACTTTGTCGGCGGAAGTATGATGCCTTGAAAAAGAATAAATATTATTTTATGTTTCTTTTTTATTCTTATGCAAAAGATAATGAAATAAGATTATTTTACAGAGATATAATAATATAATATATATTTTATTTATATTTGAAGTGTAAAAGAAAGCATTAGTATAATTTATCTTTTCGATTTGTGTATTATATGTCTATTTTTTAGACGACAAGAGAAAAGACAAGTAAATAAAGGAAATACAGTACAGGCTGCATTTTTTTCTTTATATATTATTAGGAATATACAAAATTTTGATATTTATTCTGATGTCTATATGATAGCTTTTTTCAAATAAATACATGATTTTTATGTACAAATATGATCGACAATAATTTACAATAGAAACTAATAAAATTGCGACATTTCCTTTATCTGCTTTGTTTATCCACTGTGTAGTTCCAATTTGCGAGGGAGAAGCGAAATTGCACGTCGACGACATGTTATTAGACATTTCCTTCCAATGAGACTCATGGTATAAACGGCTTTTCAGAAAGCTACCTGTGACCGAGCAGACGGAAATAGCCGTCAGCCCTCGAAACGATCCAGTTCTGTCTTGCCACATCCTTCCGCGCATGCTGGACAGAACAGTTCATTACTGCCGGTGGATCCACCCCGACGGATATGGAATTTACAATGACATAGACTATCGATATACGACCAACAACAGCTACTCCGAGTGCAGATTAGTCATCCTGGGTAAGTACCATGAGCATAGAATCATGTTACGTGCGTAGTAATGTAACAAAGTCACCCTAATTGTAATGCCACGTGTGTGTATGTTCGTCGCGTATGCTACCAAACGAACCTCGCGTAAATCACTATTACATTAATATTAATTAACGACGCATCGCGATTGCAGTTTCGCGAGATGCGTGTCATTTTCAACTCCAATAGTATTAGAACTGTTTCGATATTTTGATGAAATAACTTGGATAGTGTGGGATATAAATGAAATAAGATACAAAATCTCTCTTTTTTCTATTTTCAGAAAAGTTAAAATAACTATTTAATATAGGATAACATATATAAGAAGTATAAGGTAAAATCGAAGATCATTTAAAGATATTAGGAATTATTTCAATATCTAATATAAAAGAGGATAAATATTTTAACTACATATTTAATTAACATATTTAATTTATTTTTACGAATTTTTATCATTTTATTTATTTTTATTAAAATTGCACTAAATTTTCTTAGAGAAGAAAATGTCTTAAATATTATATTACTTTATGGATAGAAAAATGATACATCTTAAAATTAGCAACTTCTCAATAGATCAGCACACGGAAAGAACAGTTTTGCTCAAGTGTCTAAAAATTTAGTTTGATACAGATCTGAAAATAATTTTATTGAACTATCAAAATAATTATACAAAACAGTGAAATTAATTGCTAGAATATCAAAACATTTTATAGTCTTGCTTATCATGCTCGAACACAATTATTTTGATGCTCAACAAAATTATTTTCAAATCTGTACTAACTAAATTTGTTGACACTTTAGCAAAATTTTACTCCAAGTAAGCACGACGAGTTTTTTTTATGTACTTGGCGTCGCGACGCTTGATATAAAAATTTGACGAAAATCATTATGTTGCTAAATATTCTATATTAATTTATATGTGACAATTTTAATTGTTATAATTATATTATACATAATGTTGACAAAGTAAGTTAATTAATCTTGCTTAGTAGTGAATAACATCTAAATATACTTATTTAAATAATAACTTATTCTAGTTGAACATAAATATCTCAAAATAAGCTTTGCAGAGATAGATTATTATTTCATCGGCATTAATTAACGTCACGTCACGATTGCAATTCACGCAATATACCTATCCCTCATTCAATTTCAATATTGTCGTGATTATTTCAATATTTCGACTGAATAACTCAGGACAAATCCGCTTACTATGAACCCGTTACATTAATAATGATTAACGACGCGCCACGATGCAGTCGATTATGCAATATATGCGCGCAGTTTCCGTATTTCCATATCATTTTGCGATCATTCCAATATCCTAATCGGATAACCCGATATACATTCGCTACAATCTCGTTTCGAAACACCGTGCCTAACGTCGTGCGAAAGTTACGTCGGATGTGCCGATGGTAACGATCGAATCTCAGCCGAATTCGCAAAGATGCGAAAGATTACTTCGGCTGGTCGACGCAGTTGAGAAATCACAATCTAACGATAGAGATTCAGCGAGTTTTCCGTAAACACGAGCGAAACTTCGCGACGGAATAAAGAACTGCGAAATTCCGCACTCCGAAAAGTTACCCGTCTTTATGCCGGAATACCAACTCGATGTACTCGCGTACACTCGCCGAACGAGATCGATTCTCGGGACGAAACATCCATAAAATACGAGAGAACGCGAGCTCTCTTCTTCTTCATCGTCCTTTTCCATTTTCTCTCTGTCGTGCCTCCGTGGACTTGGAAACTCGGTGAATTCCCGCGACAACCGATTCCCGCTTGTCCGACTCGTCCCGTAGGTCTCGCAGGAGTTCCTCTCTTCTCACAGACTACTGTCGCTTTATATTCATTCCCAGACTACTGTCCCGAAGAGGACGGTGGTAACTGGATGTGTATAGTCAGGCTCTTGGGCAAGAACGGTTATTTGGGATCAGATTGGGATACATCATGTATCCAACATCTACATTAGTCTCCTCACCATCATAGTCATCAGTCGCGCTGATAATTTTTGTCTGCACTGTTTTCGCTGTCTCTCGTTTCGTCAATCATTATCGAGGAACAAAAATTTACTGGATTTTCGAAATGTGGCGGCCATTCTTTGATGTATCCACTTTTAAACCAGGCATATTTAAAAATATTATGAAATCGCGGAGAAGATAATTGTATATGTTAAATATTGTAATTTGATGATATTATTTCTGAAATGTAAATTAATATCCTAATTTAATAACATAACGCGATCACTGAAAGTTCTCACAAAGTTTTTCCTTTTTCTAAATCCATAACCAACAAGAGATCATCCACGTGTAGAAGAAACTTAATTGAAAAATAAAAAAATTTATATTATTTTTTTGTATATATTCGCTCTCCTATTTTCTTTTTCTTTTATAATTTTTTTTTATATAAATAAATTTTGAACTTAGGTAAAAAGTTAATAAATTAAAGTTTGTGTTTCGAAAATAACTAGTTAAAGTTAAAAATTAAATCATTTAAAATTAATTAAATTAAAAATTATTAATTTTATTATTTAAAATTAATTTTATTATTTTTTAATTACCCCAACCTTGCAAATGAGTTACGAGAGTTTGTAATACGATGCGATGCAAATAGCTCTCCTTAAAAGTCGTTGATCAAGAGACGCGCAGCGAGAGAGACTCCGCATTTACGTGCACGCAGTCGGTTAATGCCCCCACTCGGGTCGTTGACCGCGCAAGGTCCCGTAACTTGGCGCGCCGTCTGGGCCGTCTCCTCGTACAGTGGCTTCGACGACTCGGCCGCTCGACCATCTCCGCTGCCGCTCGGCAACGCTCGCCACCGCTACACTGCTAGTGCTGCGATCAGCTGCTGCCGCCATGTTTCCCGTTACATCGCCGATGATCGAACACTACACGCATTTCGAAATCGAATTATGCGGAAATATGATGATCGAGTGTCAAATATGGTGGTGCACAGTATCATTTTGACACGTGAGTGACTGTAGCGTGTCTGGAAGTGATCGTACTTCTTTGTGAAGTGCGGCATCATGTGCTTGTCGTGAGTATCGTGCCTCTTAATGTTTTCGCGCGCGCATATTCCCTCGAATATTCCGAAAGGATGCTTTATCCTTGCAATAGAGTCGTTGTTTCGTTTGTGTCCGTTGTGTGTAGGTAAATATTCATTCAAACGGCTCTCGCCGCTGTTGTCTCGGGCTATGTCGCAACGCATCATGTAATGTTCGCGTCGAACTCTCATACCGAGAGACTCTATAACCTATAACGGTCACTCTCATATCGAGAGTCTCTCCTTGTCGCACTATGTTTATTTTTGATCGGATGCTCCGTACTTTTCGCGTTTTTCAAGTGTAAATTGTGAACAGATACAATCTCTAAAGTGACAAATGTGGAAACGATCATCGTCACAAGTCAACGTGATGCGTTGTAACATGCTCCTTTATGCGTTTCGTCAGTACCTGTTGCGTCGCGATAAGTTACATTCTTTTGGCACTCTCGTCATAATACATCACGAACGCAAATAAAATACGTGTATTTCGCGTTTTATTTGCGTTCGTGGTGTATTATGACGAGAGTGCCAAAAATATTATCGGGCGGACGTCATTAATGTATGTAAGGTTCGAGAACAACAGAACGAGATATTAGCAGATTTTCATCGAGATAACATCTGTGGAGCAACTCGATAAGCATGTTATTTTATCAGTTTTATCACATATTTCTTTGCGTGTTTTTGCATTCATATTTTTTCAATTTGAGTATAAAAATAAAAATACATTTTTATTTCTATGTTTGAAAATTTATAAAATATGATGTACAATATTTATGTGTTATTCTGTAAATAATTATTACGAAAATTCTTTATGAATAATTCATTTTTATTATATTTTTAGAATCAACAGGGAAGGAAATGCAGCAGCAGCAGCAGCAACAGTAACAACTGAGTGAGTGAATTAATTCAGCATTTTATTTCAATAGAGCAGTTACCTATTATTATTTGAAAATATTTAAGACGTTTCGAACTATTTTGAATCTACTTGTTTTACTGGTGAAAGAAACGAAACGAAACGCAACGCCAATAATTTTAACTTCTGCCAACTGCATTATTTTTACTAGTAATAACCAAACCCATTTTCGAACAGACTATATAACAATATTTTTAAAATTGTTTTTTACGTGTTAGACATTAATTTTTGTTAAATTCAAATTAAATCCAAAAGTTCTAATTCAGTTTCTAATTCTCTCTCTCTCTCTCTCTCTCTCTCTCTCTCTGTCTCTCTCTTTCGGAATTAGTTCGCGAAAACTTCGTGAAAGTTCACCGCTGTGCAGATGTAACTGTAAACTTATTTCTGAACTTTATTTCTCGAGATCGGTTTCGATCTGAAATGGAAGGCTCGCTTTGGCGAACGCGCGCCTTTAGGCTGGGTTTCAGATGTCCATCTCAGAGAATTGCTCGCGCAGCACACTCCTGGGTCGCAAGACAGGCTTTTGTGTCTATACATGCTGCTTCCCTGGAGTCATTAGTCGCGATCTCTCTTTGAGATACATCGAAATCGCGACCGGAAGATTTGCACTGTATTATCGAAGTTTCTATCATCCGTTTCTCAAAGTCCGGAGCGTAACTCAAAAGAATCTCAATATTGATCCCGATTCCCCGCTTATATCTGACAGCCTCAACGAATCAAAGTCCGTCCTGTAATTGGAAACGGCAGCGACTCGTTCGGCTGGAAGATTCACGACTGAATTGCCGTAGGAACACAATTTACGGTGGCGCGCCCGGATGGTGGAAAGAAAAGGGCGGCTATCTTGCCGCCGCGCCGCGCTGGTGTAACTTTGATATTTCGTCCTTGAGCAAGGGAAGATATGCTAACGATCTGTAAAGAGCACGGCGTGGAAGCTGAACAGAGATTCAGACTTCGTCAGAATTCGCCGAATAAATCGTGAGCGAAATTAATCGCTATTGGTGCGGTCGCGCAGTTGATACGTGATATCTGATGCACCGACTTTCAATAAAAAGAACTTAAATTACTAATAGTATCAGATAAATAAATACGTAATTCGAAAAATTATTTAATTTTTGAGAAATGCATTTTTTTTTAATGTATCAACCTTCAGCAAAGAAAACTTAAATTTCAATACCGAAAAAAATTAACGAATATTTAATTCGAAAGATTCTTTAAACTTTAAAAGGTACCGCTTTTTATGAATTAATTATTTAGTAAAATTTGTAGTTTAATACCAATTAATAATTTAATGAAATTAATATTAAATATTATTTTGCGCGCAGAGAGAGAGAGAGAGAGAGAGAGAGAGAGAGAGAGGGAGGATAGTAATAAATATCGACATAATATTAATTGTAATATACAGAGTAATATTAAGTTGATTATATATTCTCTCTCTAAAGAGTTTATAAAATAATTTTTTTATTGAACTTTTTGCGCAAGCAATAATGCCACATTTTTGTATTAATATTGTATAATATATCAAGTATATGCAGCTTAAATGAAATCAAAATCTGTGGAACATAATACCAGGTATTTTATTACGCATTATTGAAAGTATTGGCGGGCATTGGTATCCGCTTGGCATTTAATCTCGATTCTTATAATACGATGTTAAAGAAGGTTAAAAGAATCATCAGATAAGAGAGGGCGAAAACAACAGTCGGAAAATAAATATAACTGCGATAAATCCAAGCGTCGGAGTGAATTTGTCCATCGGCGAGCGAATCGCGGAGCCGAGGAAAAAATAATTTCAGCGCAGACTGCTGTTGACAGTTTTCGTTCGTTAAGAACTGAATTTGTAAGCACTCGATTTCGCGAAACTCGATTTTCTTGTCGAGGCCCGGGGGAAAAAAAAATAGGACGGAGCTCGCTCTCTTTTTCGCGCGCGACGATTTTGGAGTGACGGAATTATTTCCGCTCGCAGCTAGCCGATAACGAGTTATTGAACTCGAAGGATGGAAATTGTTGTTTGCCGTTCGTGAAGACTGACGTCGCGATACACAAACGAAATGTCGGCAAATGCGAAACATAGTCATCGAGTCTAAGGCGACCAGAAATTAATTAACTCTTTCGAAAACAGCGTCGGACGCTTTGTACGCCAAATACGATAGATTATCTTAGATTCTTTTAAACAAGATCACTTTCAAGTTAATCAGTCTGTCATTAAAATTAAATGTTTTAAGTCTCATTACATATTCTCTGACATCGCCGTTTCACATTTTGCAGCAACAAGCGGAGAGATAAATACTGAAAACTACAATTAATTGATACGATTACATCAAATATTCTTTATGTTAAAATAACGCTGTATTTTATATTCATTTTTCATACTGGATTATATAGGCGGATATAAAGAGCAAAATGTGCCGGCTCGGACAATTTTACCTTCCGACACTTTTTGCGTTGCTCATCAACGTTTTCATATCACGTATCGGTTTATGTACTCGAAAGTATCAAAGGTGTTCATTAACGTTCGCATTAATAACGCAATTTATATGTAAAATCTCGAAGGAACATATCAAAGGTAAACAAAATTCTTCAGCAAGTCAAACGCTTTTCACTGCTTTACGTTCATTAGTTACGTATTATTATAAAGATGAATCGATACGCTCGTTTAGCCACGAGTCGAAAATTTCTCGGTTTTCAAACGTCACGTTTGGATTTAACCTCGGAGTCTGAAGAGCTTATTTGCGCAAAAAGCGTATTATCTTTCGAGCATTTGATTAGCAACATGGATTAATATAAGAGTTGGAAATTGTAAAATTTTGAAAAATATTGTCGAGAAGCTTTCATGACGGTTTACCGTTTCCAGAATTATAAGTACTTTGTTTATTTTACCTAAAACATCTATTTGCAGTAGCATCATTGCGGAAGCAATTAAACATCTAAATAGTCAGTTGCACACCAATTATATATGTATGAAATGAATATATAAGCCTAATTATTTAACATTTTTATCGTTATAAATACTTCTTTTTAATGGAGAAATGACGTTTTACTGTTTATACTCTACTGCTTAAAACTTCTGTAATGATGCTTAAAACTACTTAAAGCACTGGCTATAAAGTACCGTCCGAGGGCAAAATTCTTTTTCTACATGGTTGACCTAAGCAGATTTTTTCCACGCCGTAAAGAATAAATTATAGTGCACTATGTCAACCGTTCAGCGCGGAAGTACTTAATCAGACTTGTGTTTAGCCAGTTTAAATTATATCTCGAATTAATAAGCCAAGTTCAAAGGTAGGAAATGTTAAAAAGGGTAGATTGTGTATATAATAGTGGACTAATTTACGACAAATTCTTCATAATTATCTTTAATTTGGTTTTTAATTAATCTTTCAATTTTTGAAAATTTCTAGCCATTTGAATGCAATTTTTATTTCTCAAAAGTTAGCAGCATTGAAAATCGTTATTCTCTGATAAGCCCCACACATAATAAGCAAATAATAATAATAGCTATAATAATGACTGTATAAGTGAATTATTTGATGACTTCATCATTCTAAAAAAAATATAGTTATTCCAAAAAATCGATATATAAACCACAATAAAACGTATAGCGAAAACAATACTTTATTTTTAACAGAAAAATTCGATTACTCTGCCCCCGTACAGTTGACAAACTACAATCTCTCGCTAACTCGATTCTGTATTAATTCGAAATGGAGTTTCTGCGCCTCCGAATTTAACGCAGGCCGTTCAGTTCTAAGCCCGCGCACGCACGTACGTATGTATATCCCTCTGTTGCCTCCCTCTCTTCCGCGTGCAATAATATTCCATTTGCGCGTACGACGATTATGCGAGCGCAGACAATCAACGTGCGCGCGCTTGTAGCTTCCTCCCGCGGGCGATTATCCCCCGTGCTTTGTGGACCATATCTGTCTCCCTCTCCCTCCCTTCTCTTTCTCTCTTCTCTTTCTCTCTCTCTCTCTCTCTCTCTCTCTCTCTCTCTCGCACTATCTTCCGAGATTCTCATTCACGTGCGTATCTCCTTGCACCGCAATAACAGCGGTGCCGCGTGGCGCGGGATAATAATAAGGAAGGATAAAGCGCCGAGTGTGTGCGAAACTTCCACCGGCGAGAACCAATTAGAGACAGACTACTCAGGAATCTGACAGGCTGAGTTACATGGCTTTGTTACGTAAATTCTATCCCTCGCGACGGGCAGACAGAGCGCTAGTGGTGAAGAAAGTTTCTTTCACAAATGATCTCTGATTCTCCGCGAAACAAGAGCGCAAACCGCGTCGCTCAGACCGGACCAAACTGGACCGGAAAGAGAAAGATTATTATTCTCTCCGCAAAATTTTATTTCGTTATTTTAGCGTGTGAAGGCACTGACGCGAAGCGAGAACTGAAATTGACGAGAGCACTCGCAGTGAGAGACACGTGTGCGTATGGCGATGATGTAACGATATCGTTCGTTGACTTAAGGTAATAACCTTTGCGTATGTATGTGTGTATGTATGTATGTATGCGTGGATGTGAAATGATGGAACATGTTGCGTATGCGCTTGCATCGGCATCGGCATGTGATGCGCGCGCGAAAAGAGGAATCCATCAAAATTGCATTATTAATTTAATTAAGAAATTGTCTAGCTATACGTTTAGAAATGATCAATGACTTAATTTGCAATCATTTAAAAATTGACTTCTATAAAAATTACTTAAAAGATACCTTCTCTGATTTAAGCAGAAACTCGATCACACACAAACATTCCGCGTTAAAAATCTCCATCAAAATAATTTGTGAAAAATCTAATGAAAGGTAATTCAATCAAAAAATAATACAGATAGTAAAATAGAATAGAATGTATTACAAAGCTAAGAAGGCACGAGGTTTACAAAATTATTTAACTATATACATCTATTCACATCTTAACTTAATGATTAAATATTATCCACCTTAACCCTCCTATCTCTCCAACCAATGATAGAATAGTAAAATTTAAACTTTGTCGCAGCGAAAACACGGCATACATGATATTCGTGCAATCGATCACAGAATCGAGTCTGAGATTGTGGGCAAGGAAAAAGAAACGACGCAGCCACGAAAGATTGTCGACGCTTTAGTAATTTCGCGAGATTAATATTTAATAACCGGAAGGGCCGTGAAGGGAGCTAAATGAGGGCGAGCATCTTTCCCCTTTCTTCTTTCCCCAGACAGATCAGGTTTCTGCAACTCTCTTCCTTCCAGTTGATCCCTCTCGTCGGCGACGTTATCTCCGACAAGAGCTGACATATGCACCCCTATTTCGCTGCAACCCTTGACCCACTGTTTTAGACGTGGAAACAATGAAACAACCCGACGGCTTCTCATTTCATCACCGGCTTGTCCGACGAGAAAGCCAAGTCCAAGCTCACAGACATGTACGCGATGCGTTGCTCGCCCTCCAGTTTCGCGACGAGTTTCCGTTCGACCATCGCCGAGCATTATTACGGAAACGTTGTAGCGGATATTGAAACACTACCGAGCGATACGCGCGACGTACGACTGCCACAGCTTAGCTGGAAAAAATGCACGTATTGACCGCGGTATTATTCCGCCACGAGCCATCATCCTGAAAAGAGTACGGAGGATAGAACGATAATTGTGCTTCATTGTGCTGTGAGGGCGATTATACATTTCTGAACAGATCTCGAGAGGAAAAAGTGATGAGAGATATTATTTCTGTACAGCTTCCGACCATTTTATTGATTATGCATAAAAGAATGTCTCAAAGTATCCTGATCTTAAATAACGTGGTCCTACACTGAGAGAAATCGTTTGTTAGAATAGTGATCAAATGAATTTTATAGTTACTGGTACCAAAAACTTAGTTAACAAAACTTTTTGTAATTTGTTGTATGAAAATAATTATTTTGGTTAAGGCTACAAATTGTTTGTTCAAAACAACTATATATTTAGTAACTATCACTATAAAATTCATTTGATTACTATTCAACCAAACTTTGGTTGATTTTACCAAACATTTCTCTCATTGTCAGTGTACGAATTCTGACAGGAATTTTCAGATTATTAGGACAAGGAACTCAACTAAAGTATAAACTTTTCTCATAATACATAAAAAATTGCAAAATATCAATAATGTCCATGTAATTTTATATGAAAGATTTTAAATCAATTAATGAAATTATTGTTATAATATTTATTTAAATTCACGTCTTTATATTTGTGTGTTTTAAACATCCAAGCATGTTAGATATTATCTTTTCATACAAGATACAAGATTACTTATCATACACATATTTATATAAAGTATCTTATTTAAATTAATAGGTTACACAAAAGCTCTCTTAATGAATTAGACAATTTGAGAGAGATTTAATTTCGAATGCATGGACACATCGTCAATGTTAGCGTTTTCTCATTCCAGTTCTTTCTCGCTCGTTTGCAATTCCAGTTCAAATTCGACCTCGAAACAGAGGAGACAAGAGTAGGGTGCGAATGTCAGTCTCACGTCGAAGCGTGCAAATGTCGAGGCCCATCCCGTTTTCCGGGCCGTCCCTTCGTGCGGCTTTTGTAAAATGTTGGCAGACCGCACAGCACCGCGAGAACAAGCGTCGCTCGACTATCTCTCACCCCCGTTTCAATTATCTAATTGAAAGTGACGGCACGCCGGCCGTTCGCCCCTGGTCGTTCTCCGCACGTTCTCCCTCGCGCGCTTTCCGCACAACGATTCCACACTCCAGATGCGCGTAACCTCCGATAAATCGTTCCGCACCTCTGGAGAGTGCGAACCTTTCCCTATCTCTCGCTCTTTCTCCCTCTGTCTCTCTCTCTCTTTCTCTCTTCATGTGCCGGCCAATAACTGTTAAAGATCCCCATCTGCTTTGTTCCCGGGCACGAGCAACCGGGCCGACCAACGAAGGCAATCAAGCCCTTCGGGCTTTGCTGACGCGGGTGTCCGCGGCTCCGCAATTACAACACGCGCCTCGTTACACGCGTGCGTCGCTACGGGGGCGATACGTCTCTCTGCTTGTCTCGGCGTTGGTTTCCCGACAATCGCGTGGGTGTAATCGCCAACGGATAATATCTGGTTCCGGCGTTTCAACGGAACTTAAAGTAGCTCGCAGTCACAAGCGTCTCATTTTCTTATTTGTTCCTCTTCCGTTTATCGCAATAATGAATTTTGCATAAAACTAGTTTGTAAAAGATTGCAGTATCAAGTTTTTTGTGTTTATTCTATTGTAATACAAAGTCTTTTATTTAATCTAAAATGAATATTAAAGTATAGTATGTGTATAGAGTTGCAGTATTTAATATAATTTATTCTAAATTAATATAAAATTGTATTTACTATTTTAGCTTTACTTTACTATAAATTGAGCTTTTTTCAAAAGATAAAGAAGTAAGTGATCTCTCTTTCTCAAACTAATAAATGAAAATTAAATATAAAGATAGAAGGAGAAAGAGAGATAAGATCTATAAATAATGAAAGTAATACAAAGATGTTAAGTAGTAATGTTTTGCAATAGTAAGGGCAAGTAAAAAAAGTCCATAATTTTAATTTTATTGCAAATTAAAATATTATGTATATCTTTCTCTAATACCATATTCTCGTCAGATTTATAAAAAAGCGAAAACTAATATAGTTGAAAAAACTTTTCGGGAGTGATTTAGAAATTTCAAACCCCTAGGAATCACGAAGCTCCACACACTCTATCGATTACCATTATCATATCGAGCTGCGGGTTGATTTCCGCTAGGCTATGCGAAAAACTTCCTTACCATCGACTTCTCAAGGAGCAAGTAAAAAAAGGCCGTTTTCGCTACGTGCTAACAACGCGCCGCGAGTTCGATTCTACAACGTGAATACATGCATGGACTATTTTTAAACGGGGTTCAGAAAATCTTACATTACTACATCGAAAAATTCAATGAGAGAGAGAGAGAAAATTTTGTAGTTTAAAAAATTATTATATATTCAATATCTAGACATTCACATTTATATTTTTATTTTTATTTAATTAAAGAGCTCGAAGATGTATTCATAACAAATTTAGAGACTAATATTATGTAGAGAAAATTATTTAAGAGGATATTTTAGTATTTTTTAATGGAAACGATATTAAAAGAAATTTTTTTGCAAGAATATTCATTGTTTTCTCTATGACGTACGTCAGCAGGATTGGCAGGATGAAAATTGAATCAATGACAAAATTAGAATCTATCAATTTTAATAATATTTTGGTTATGAAATAAATGTCATTTTTTAATAATTTTATAACCATTATATTTCTGTCGTTTTGGAAAATCATATTAAACTTTGGACATGTTTTTATTAAGTATTCGCGCCGTCAAGTAGAATTATAATACTTTATCTCTGCAAAGAGAGATAAAGTAATATAAAAAATATTAAAAAAAATTGTTTTATGACGTCTAAACATAATTACCAAGAAGCAGGGAGTGGGCATTGAAATTAAACTTTATAAAGTGGTTGTTTAAACGCCGTAAACTAAGGAACTCTAAGAAACTTTTCTTTTACTGTAATGCGCCGTTATCCTTGCAGGGCCAAAGTAACCCCATCCGACGTTACACATACGTGTCGTCCACGAAGAGGATAGTTTCGCCTGCCAGCCTAAGAGCCGGCATAAAAATTCGTGTCAGGCCACGCCGCGTCGGCCGTAACAAGAAGACAACCGTCGGCAAGAGGGACCGTGAGTAATCAAGGAACTCCGCGGAAAGATAAGGTAAGAGAAGGAAAGAGGAAAGGAAAGAAGAAGCGCCGAGCACTTCGCGGGTCGGCTCGCATTAGATACTTTTCTCCTAAACTCGCTAAAAGCGAGCCGGCCACGAAACGACGAGACAGCTCTTTCTCTCCTCTGCTCGTCCGTCGTATATCCGTAAACGAAACGGCAAAGCGAACGGAGATGGAGGAGGCGAGCATTGGACGCAAACGGACGGCCGTTATACGTATATACATCCCCGAAGGTAGCATACGTGTTGCTCGCGTTTTAACGGACAGGATGAAGCCCGACGTTTTCGTGACGTCGACTAAAATAATCTGCCCGCTCGATTCGCGAGGGAGTACCGCGGTGTTTCCGAGATTAGATTTGCTCGTATTCGAGAAAGACAGAGCAAAATCGAGAGAGAGAGAGAGAGAGAGAGAGAGAGAGAGAGAAAGAATTCGCTTTTCGCGAAGTTGGCGCGATAGAACTGATTTTTATTAAATTCGTCCGCGATACAATTCCGCTTCGACGGCAAGATTTATCTTCTTATAGGTAAAGAAGATATTTCCGTTCTGTTTCTCTTTTCTGGCAAGGATAGAACGCGCCAGGAAGAGTAAAGTCTTGCTCTCGAATCTTGAGCTTGAGAAGACACTCTGATGAGAAATAAACTTGAAGTTATATTATGAAATATGTAAAAAGAAGATAAATGGGATTAACAGAATTAGCATGTAATGTATTTATGTGTTGCCAAGATAAACATACTATTTTATACTATCAAGATTAAGATTAATTGTCGACAATTTATTTTTATTAATGTTTCACGTTAATTAACATGGAACTTTTAAACATTTAAAGACATAATTCTATGGATAGACAGAAACGAAGAATAAAATTAAATAAAGTTGCGATAAGAGTTATTTAATTGTTATGGGATGAAATTAAGATTCAAATTAATGCGTTGACAAGAATTTTCTGCAAATCGTGTAGTAAAAAATTGTTTAATTTAATTTCTAGTAAATTAAATGTATCTGCATGATATCCGTACGATGAAATAAACGAGGCTGAAAATTCGAACGTGCGTTTATTTGATGCAACAAAAATCGGCATCGTTGATATAATATTTCTTATCTTTATACATCCGTATAAATTTAATCACATCGTCAATAACGGAATACGTTAAATAAGCGAATATTGATACGATTGAATATCGAGTCTGGCTAAAAGTTTAAACGAACGCACAATTTATCGCGATTATATTTATTTAATAAACGATACGTATATGTTATTTCCAACATTCTACAGCTTCCAGCATAAAATCGGAGATACGCGGGAAGTAGTTACAAAGAGAAAAATTGAAAAGAGAAGAAACGATTCAATCGTTATGTATGATAGTAACCAGAGGTCGTGGAAAAATCGATGGTTTATATGCACTCAGGTCGCACGGATTGTAATCGTTAAATGTGAACAACGGCTCAACGTTCCTTCCTATAAATCCCGAGCGCCATTTGCAGTAAAGAATCACACGGCTGTTGGCGGACAAATGTTTACGGGTCTGTGTGTCTGTATCAGGTGCCAATTTCGAGGCGCATGGAACCGGTTTCACAACGGATTAACCCACTTTAATCTCTCCCGCCTTTATTATTCCTATTATAAATCTCTATTACAATCCCCGTGCGCAAAAATGAACATCGCGTTTATTACGTTACGGCCGTCACACGTCACACGTTTCACTTTTCGTCGCCTATACAAACGTTGAATTTTTTTCTATTAACGATATATTTTATTATACTTGCCCGCAGAAAGCTGCCGCCGTGAGTTATCATAAAACGCACTGCAAATAAATAAATTTCACAGACGATACAGATAATAATTAATTTCTTCGTCATTTGCCGAGTTTACAAAACCATATCAAAGGCAACTAAATATCCTTTTCTTTTAACTAAAAATAATCACATTGATTAACGAGAATGAAGTATTTCTTAGTAATCAATTTTTGTCAATGATACCAGTTTTACATCCTTATTTTAATTTAATTTCTTTTTATTAAATTAGTTTTTTTATTTTAGTAATTTCGCAAATTATGTTAAAGTTTTTGTTTGTTAATAATTCTCTCTGAAAAAATGTAGAGGAGGTAAATATTTCCTCCTTTTCAATTCGATATTTTATAAAATATATAATTGTGATGGCTAATCTAAGGGCCAATATTTGTTGTGCGATCTAATCGTATCAATTGTAAATTTGTCAGCACTTTGGTGATAGATAAGAGAGAGAGAGAGAGAGAGAGAGAGAAAGAGAGAGAGAGCCCTATTTTTTCCTTCAATAAATCATTAGTTTAATTGATAACGTAGCACAACTATGTTAACGTATTAAACTTACATAACACCTAAATAACGCAAACACATCTTGCACAAATTTTTTCTTAACATTCGCGAAGAATCGTAATAAAATTAGCAGAGTTTTTGCATTACGTGATGTCACACCGTAACCACGATTTAGCATAAATAATGTCTGTGCGCCATTTTCAGACACAGTAACTACCTTCCAAAGAATGCTCATTCGATGAAATAGAAACTAATGCAATCGGAACTAATGTATCGTTTCGCCGGTGAAAAAAAAAGAGAAAAATATTTTACGAATTGCCAAATTTTTCATGGCATTATCGCTTTTTTTCCATTTTACCTCTGACGCCTCCGTCTCATGCATATTCCGGCAAAATCAGCCGCGCAGAGCGAGAAATGTGAATTCGAGAGCGAGTTATTTTCAATGTGATATTTTAGCGAGGGTTCCACCGGGGACAGACAAGCCGCGTAAAAAGTTAGTAAGGCATGAAACAAGAGATAAGAATAGCAAAAGCGGCACGGCGCGGTGCGAGAGCGAGGGCGACATGAAAATACGTACTTCCTGAAGCGAAATATATCACGTTTAAAAATACGTAATCGCAGGAGTTCCGGGAAAGCACGTACTCGTTATGCAACTGCGTATCACCGCGAGGATCCGCGCGAAATTTCCGCCAACGTACAACTCGACGACGGCGCAGCCGTGCGTCATGATCTGATTTGTCGAGAGAATCGACTCGATCGCTCTCAGAATAAACGACTCTAACGCTGCCACGTCTGCCCGTGATAATCTAAACCCGTCGAAATGCTCGACCTCGCCGTTATAACGACTTCAACATTCGGACGCTGCTCAAATAAAATTATCAGAGTAAGCTCGAAGTGAATTAATTCATTTTACGATTTCTTTTATTTTTATAACATTATTTTGCAATTTATTTGAAATTTAATATATAGATAATACATGAAAATGTGTATAATAATCACAAAGTTTTAGAATGCATTTTAATTATGGCATCTATTTTTAAATTGTATAATGTTGATACAAATTATTAATAATTTATTGGGCAATCTTTCTTTTAATTAAAAGTTGTTTATTTGAAAGTGAAAATTTCCAATTTTCCAAATTTTTCCAAACACTTATTGTTATTTACACGTGCACTTTATGAAACTTCCGTGGTTCAAAACTGCTTACATTACTTGTAAGATAAACATTCGTATAACATATACAATTATTAATAGACATTAAACTAGTGTATTAGATAACAGATTAGATTATATTATTATGAAATCTTCGTGTAAAAAAAGGTGATGTCTAGAATATTAACTTGCATTCTAATTAATTGTGACAATTGATTTATTAAATGCAAAAAAGGAATAGAAGAAGTACAGTTTCATGTCTCGCCAGTATAACTCATTAGATGCGTTAGATATTTTAATATAAATTTTATTATAAAATTCTAACATGTAACGACAATAAGATATCACAAAAAATTGTTATAACAATCCTATAATGCTATCGAAAGGTCCAAAAATGAAAAATAATGTTTGGCGAGGAATTGATCTGAGCCAATGATGTGTCGATGAAGTGTTGTGTGTCATTTCTCTTTCTCTCTCTCTCTCTCTCTCTCTCTCTCTCTCTGTGACACAAAATATTTGCTAAAACCCCTAAATGCCTGGTGTTCGTGGCGATACCTTCAATTCCTAGCGCGCTTGTTTCCGGTTCACCCGGTGTGTATTCAGCGGACAGCGCGCAGGAAATGTCGAGTGCAATTCGAGGATTGGGCCTGTGGAAAAAAGCTCGCCGACGAATATTTGCGAAGCGCGTTTCCGTGTGCTTTTACGGTGATCAGCCCCGGCTTTCGTCGTGCCATGCCACATTGGGATGAAAGCCGCAACCCTTTGCGTACCAGTGGGACATTTCTGACCCAACTGTCAGAAAATACTGCGAGACATATGTGACTCGTAAAGTTTTCTTCGAAAAATTCTCATATATTTTATTCTTCTATTTATTATTCCCTCTTTATTCTCATATGTGTTATTCTCTCTTTATACAGAGAGAAAAATCGCTAGTATCGACATACTATTTTCTTTTTGAATTGTATTCTCAAATAAAAATTAAAAATAAAACTTTGGAAATATAAATACAAATCTAGAACATTTTTTATCAGATGATATAACAGATTAACATTATTTCGAAATATACATTAATTAATTATCGATATATTTCAAAATCTGATGGCGAATAAATTTTCTCGTCGTATATATATATGTTGGAAAGTAGCAAGCGAATCTAAAATAAAATGGGTAAATCCTATAAAACGGATAAATCTTGACAAACTTCATGGGGACACGAATAGATCGTTTCGTAAAGTGTTAAACACGGAACTCTCACGTGGGTGAATTGCAAGTACAACTGAGGTGTGAGATCGACGAAAAGGCCCGGAGGATAGCTTGTAGCAAACTTTGTCTCGTCTCTGTCTAAACAATTCTCTTGATTCACCGCGACGCGTGACGCTTTCTATTTTCGCCGTCAGCGTCGATTTAACATACAAAGTTTAATTGACGAAGAAGCATCAGACCTCTTGTCGCGAAACAGGTCCATTCACAGAAATAGTCTTTCGTCCTTTCGCAAATTTACCCCGTCGTGCTTTCACACATACATAATTCATCACAATTGCTTTCGTTACGCATGAAACGTACACTGCATTATAATTCGCCAATGCAGTTGCACCAAACGAGTCTGCTCTGCTGTAAGCATTTACTTAACTCGATGCTCGTTCAATGCATTAGCAATGGTTGAATCAAAGCACGTTAAATATTTTTTCAATGTTGCTTTTCGAAATGTTCAGGCTTTTGATGTCTTAATCAGTTTGATGTTAACTGCATTTATAGTGATAATCTTTTAAAAATATTTAAAATGTTACAAATTTTGTAATCTTTTATTCAAGTTTCTATGATGAAAAATATTCTAAGAAAAATATTCTATCTATCTTTATTTTAATCAGGATAAAAAAATTTTTAAGTAGAGCAATAACGATATATGTAAACGTGAAATCTCTGTGCCAACCAGAGCACTTTACACACACACACACATACACACACAACATACATCTTGTTATTGGTCGTGACTTGTATCCTGTTCCTTTAATATCGCGATCCACTTTTACAAACGTACTAGCATACGAGAGATACATACAGATTTTATATTATCGACTTCATATTCGGGACGAAATATTTGCCTTGTGGCTCTGTTCGATTTCCCCGATAAAAATAATACGTTCTTCAATATTTTTGCTACCGTATACAATCTGATGCATGTGCAATTTGCCATACGTGTAATTTTATGCGTTACAAACGTCCTATCAAAGTATTAATAGATCAACGCCCGTGGATACACAGCGATATCAAAAGAGAACAGTGCACGGACATAGCATCGACAGTTCTTTCTACAACATAGTCTAATCGGAAAGCAGTTAATTAATTAATTAATTTCGAAACCGATTTGCAATCACGCGATAATTAATATCGATTGTCATACCCGCAATAGAGCTCTAATTTGCTGTTCTTGCCAAAATTCACTATGCGATAATCGAGCTCAAAGCTGTGCATTACTACACGTGGACGATTATTTTACGTAATATCCCGCTTCATGGAACGGTGAATACGTCCGGGTCGCTATTTGATTTCAAGAATTTCTAGCCGCATACATGTTATCTTTACGTTACAAACAAAATCGAATATTATACAATCACATACATCATTGAATGCATTTATTCCATTTGAAATGCAAAAGATGTAAATAATTGCATTTTTCTAATATTGAGATCAGTTTTCAGAAATTTCAATGATAAAAATTAAGACTGTAGATTAAGTAAATCTTTTTACTGTGGGAAAAGATTGACGCGAAATGTCGCGATTGTTGGACCGCTCTACACACATATCTCGCATAAAATACTCAAACTTTACGAACTATGAGAGGGTGCATATCTATCCGGAGTAAGTCCCATTTCCCTACTCATTTCACGCAATTCCAAATAATGAGATTAGCAAGTGCTTGCGCTCGAGTTTTGTTTCCGCGTTATCTCGTTTCGTGCAAGCGACTTGGGCTAATTACACCGCCGCTCCTTGAGTACGCTAATCGCAAGAAAATTGGCACAAGTGCCCGTTGTCAACGTCGGCCTGGGACGCATCGCGTTGCTCGTTGCAGCGCGAGAAGCGCGACTCGTGTGGGAACTTTCAGCGCATCATTATCGCCGGCGTCATTATCGCGAAACGCAATTTGCCGTTATGCCTTTTAGCGTCTCGCGAACGCCAGAGAGGATACGATCGCGAAATTTTACAGCGTATATTAAAAGCGCGCCGATAATGCTCGCGAGCCCGTAACTACGTGACGTGCGATATGCATAATGCCATCATTTTAATAGCCGCGCGCCGTCACCTTCATTTCGCTCATTGTAACGCGAGCTCATCATAACCCCCGATCTTCCCCTGCACCCTCCCCGATTGCCCGATAAATATATTAGAGCATACGCGCCTGAAATGAATATTTAGTGGCGGCAAAATGCGCTTACCCGGAAATGTTATTTTGGATCCGTAAATCGATTAAGCTCTTCGACCTGTTAATTAACGCGCGAAGATTGATATTGGGATTGGTGAAGCGAGACTTATGCGTATCTATTGGTCAAATGAGATCAAATCATAATAGTCTTCTTCGCGAAGGAACAAAAGCCGCGACCTATTTCACTTATGTATAATTTAATTTAATTTTTATTTGAGACAATTTTTAAAAAATGACCATTCTTAATTAACGCATACTTTGTATTTTTTTAATCACAAAAGAATTGAAGAATGTATTATAAGTACATATGAACGATTATAATCAATTCTTTATTTTATTGAGAAGATCGGGAAATACGGAGATAAAATCTTTTGTCTTCGACTAGATCCTTTATATCAATTTTTAAGACTATCAATCTTTAATAAGTAGTGTGGCGTAGAAAATTATTTTATTATTTTACAGTTTTGGTTTGACTCTCCGTTTGTTTGACCGTCTGCAAAATTTTTCAGAAATGGCTTAATCTTTTCAAATTTTGTTTTCGTCAATAGATATCCAAGGATCTTAAACATGAGTCAAATCAGTTAAGTATAAGGAGGTTAAAAGTCAAGAGCAATAAATTTTTTAACAAGGTTTTTCAATTACAGCGGTTTTACGCTGTACTACTTGCGTCCGTTGCAAAGAGTTTATTTCTTATGTACAACGCAATCTACTATAATTTTTTTTTTCTTGATTAATGATACTCCATTCATTTGACATTTTCACACATTGTAAAAAACACCATCTAATATTTTGACGGCGTAAAAGCGACATGTAAATGTGTAACTCAGACAGCAGGCATTTAAGCGCGCGGGATGCCGAACGTTCATCGCGATCTAAAAAAGCGCAGCCCTATCCTAAAGACACGTGTTTCTAATATCTCAAACTCTCGGACCGTCTTCTTAAGCAGATATATTTATATACCTAGTATGTTTTATTGCATTGCCCTGAGTCATCTCGGGTATTACATCCTTTGCCCCGGTGTAAGTCGACTCGCTTTCCTTTTACTTATCTCCCTCTCGATGTTTCTCGCAGGAACGGATCGATGTAGAAACTAGCGAGACTTGAGTTTCAAACCCCCTTAACCCCCGACGGAAGTGGCAAAAAGATTTCGTTTAAATATTGCATTACGTAGGATATAACAATCCTTACACAGTTAACATGGAATAAATAAATCAATTGCGTTCGTTTTTAAAGAAAGTTTATTAATAAATCCTTTGCAACTAGAAAAATTTTATTAAAAAATTTTTGACCTCCCTTTTCAGTCAACTGATTTGATTCATGTTTTACCTCGGTGGAGCTAAGGTCTTAGGATACCTATGTATTAGCGAAAACAAAATTGGAAAAGGTAAAAACCGTTTCTGAGAAATATTGCAGATGAACAGACACATAAACGAACGACCAGACCAACACTGTAAAATTATAAAGTAGTTTGCTACGCTGCACTACTTAATAATTGATAATTACTGCTCTTACAGCAAAAATATATACAATTGTATATGCTATCTACATTTATACAGACGTATATCTTTTATTCACCAATCTAATATTTTCCATGTAAAATACGATTGTATAACACTGCTTTTTGATTGCTTACTCTCGTTAATAATTTGCATCTCGAAATAAAAATTAATCTCTCCTTCCGGTTGATTATGCTCCTGCTGGGAATCCTCGGATATCGTTACTACTTTCCGTCTCAAAAAGTCTGGTCCGCTCCTGATACCCCTCCTCCCGAAGTTTTGCTCTCTGCTTCACGAATTTCTTCGCTGCTTGTACATTTTTCAACACGCTTTTTACTTCTTCTTCCTAACACTTTCCTTGCTCCTCGTTTTGATTCAAGCTGCGTTACGTGGGGCGGCTGGCTCTCCGGGGACGTCAAAGAAGAGCGGGTCGACAACGTCCTAATCATGACTCGATCTCTTGTGGAGGAAGTCGTAAAGACATTCCAGTCCCCGGTTCGCGATGGTGATATCCGATATGTCACAGTTTCCTCTCTCCATTCGCCGCCCTTCCGAGCTCTTGCGTGATCTCGATTGTGTGATCGTCGCTAATGCGTTTACACCAACTATCGCCAGGAGCTCTCCCCACGCGAATTGACAGTGTGTCGTTATCGCTATTGCTATAGATTTCATCTTTGTGCGATGTATGAAACAAGAAAAGAAATTTAAATTTAATGAATATATAGATAGAAATTTACATTTAAATTTTTATCTATATATCCATAACTGGTTGAGATACGACAATGCGGTAACGATAATACATAATTAATAGTGCGAAATTGTTGCGAAATGTTTCATTTGCATGTATTACATGTGGTGTGCCGTTACCAAAGATATCCCGTTATTTTTATTGAAGTAAACTATATATAGAATAAATTGAAAAACAAAGTTTTGTTATTTAGCTATATTACGTAAATATTTTCGCTGAATGCAATTAAAAAAAATGTATAGAAATAAAAAAAAAAGTAATAGAATAACAGAGCACTAGGCTGAGAAGAGTCGTTAATCAATATTCGTAAATATGTACTTTTTAATCAGACGTGCGCTAGCGCTTCATTGTAATAAGGTTTTTTGTTACCGTAAACAATGGAAACAGAATTGAATGATTGACATCTAGAAATTGCAGTTGAACCCAATGAAACATAAGCGAAACATAGGGACAACTCCGCCTAACTGTTCCGCTTGTCGATGAGTTGTACCCTCTGTATTTCCCTAACCACTTGGAGTGGATCATAGATCGCGCGCGACCCTCCTCCAGGATATCGACGAGGGGAAGAGCATCCAAATCGCGTCTTAATCTACTCGAGGAAACGCCGAAGCTCTGTCGCTTGCCGTGATCCGAGTTCGTAGGGAGGAGAGAACGGTAGTTAGGAATCCGTCGTGAGGAAGAGAGATGGAGAGGAGGCGGGGCCCTTCATCCGCGGGAACTAAGCCGGGGTTTGATCCCTCGCACGTAAAACTAAGTCTCGAAATAATTCAATAACAGCATTAGCAGGCAACGCCCCCGTCCCCGGTAGGGACGGAACGTGCCGTGCTCGTGTATCCCTCAATATATAAGCCAGCCCAGGACTCGTGTCCTGCGCGAGGAGGTGAATTAGTGCCAGCCGCTCCTCATCGGTCCGTCCTCTCTCCCACCGTTTGCAAGATAGATCTGATGCTAATACCAGCCGACTAATTGCATCCCCGTAAGAGCGCAGCCTTGACGAGCAACGCGACCCGTCGCTCGTTCTTTCAGGGGAATTAGTTCTGGTTATCAAAGATCGTCGGAGGGAAAGATTGTTTTTACAGACAGATCGAAAATACGTGACCTTAATTTTAATGACAGATTCTTCGGCCGATCGATTCCTTTCTCTTGGCCGAAATAGCATAGTGTCAAATAGTTATTGAATTATTAATAACAAAGAATTTCTCGTAAGCTTCCAAGTCATAATTAGATAGCTAAATCTTTTAATGTTCAAGATTCAATCTGTAAATTAATTTTAATGAAGACAGCTAATAAAATTTAAGATTCTTAGGAGTGTCTATTTATAATCAAATTTCTGCTGAAGAGGAAATTTAACTAAAATCAGTTAAGATATGATACAATCTAATAAAAAGATCTTGAGAGTTATCTTTTTCGTTTTGTATTTTCTTGTGATTCAAAGAACTTAAATGAAGTTTACCTCTTCGAACACGACTTGAGTATTTCTCGCAATTTAATTCGATTCTTGATAGAAAATTATATGTATGTTAATAGCTTTTAAATAAAATAGCTTCTTATAACATTTTTTCGGAGTTGGCTTGAAAAGAGAACGATTACTTATAAATGACCTGACTTAAAGCTCAAAAATAAAGTTAAGAATCGTAAAATACTATCTTTTATCATATTTTTGTATTCTGAAAAGTACTGCTAATTTCCTTGTATTTTATTGATTTAATAAGATAATAATTTTAGATTATTTTTGTTTTAATCCATTTTTCCAAACTTGACATGAATAAGCAACATATCAACGTATTAGCGACACTAAATTTATTCATTTCGTTCTTAAACTCAATCCAGTTTTTTTAGATTAACACAATATATTAATTAGTTTAATTTCAAACGTATTTTGCATCGAGTTTATGATGAATTTTTCCATTATTTAAATATAATGTACTCATCACTTTCGGATTAAAAGTATGAATCGCCAAATGTACATCAGATAAATTATAAAGTTTCGGATTTTTTTGCATTATATTCATAATCACTTTCAATGAGATCTACTGCAATATAAAATAGTAATGCATGTTATAGGCACTTAATAGAAGTACAACAAATATAAAAAAAAGTAAAGAAAGCCTAAGAGATTCAACGTAATCGCAACTTCACTGTTACATATGTCATATGTGAATGACATATCTTTTAACATATTGTCAAGAAATAGATCTTCGTGAAAATTATTAAGTAACAAAGAGACATATTATATCGATCATGTATTAAAAATTAATTTAAAATTCAAGAAATAAAATACGTGACATACATTTATTTTATAATTATTGTACAATGAAAATTTCAGATCAGACTAGCTTGTTACGTTATATATATGTGTGTGTGTGT
>QKQZ01038934.1:0-32197 GCA_003595255.1 Solenopsis fugax
TCTGCGCGGGCTTCGCCATCAGCCCGTATCCCGGAAACGTGGCACGGGACACGAGCGTGCAACGGTATTTGTTAACGTTACCACGAAATTGTCCGCGGTTCCGAGACTTACACGGCATTCGCTCAAATTTCACCGCGAAATTGCTCCTCAGGCAAGGAGGGCAATGGAGGAGGGAGAGGGAGGGAGGTGGAGAAGTGCGGTGAGGGAGTTCAGCCACTTTGTCCATTGCGCGTGCCCGAGGTTTGATAACACGCAGCTGGCTAGGCGACACGAAAGCGATCCGCGGCGACCACTCTCTCTCATTTTCCATCGTTGCACGCTCGAATTGTCGCGGTTGAATCCAGACTACGACGCTAGAATCGACAATAGGCTGCTTAAAGGGCTTAGGTCCTTCCGGGGACCAACAGCCTTGTCACGAGATTCTCGATGCAATTTATACGCTTAAAGTATCGCTCTATTTTCATGTTAAAAATTAGACGCAATACTTGTTAAGTGTATCTACTCTCTCAGAAAAGAAATTTCTAATAACAAGCCTAAAAATGTTCTTGATGTACTTAATCTTTTTGCAACCTTGTGCAATATAAAAATAAAGCAATATTAAGATAAAGTCAGTGATTCCTATTCTACTTCTTTAAGAATTTTTCCATTTAAGAATATAATATTTCCTTCCCAATGAGATAATTATGATTGCTGCAATATCAATCTTATTTTATAATACATAGAAGAATAATTGATAAGAGCATTGGATCTAGAAATCTTTTCTGTGTAATTATTCACATTCAAAAGTTCAGAGTATTTTGTAAGAGAAAGAATGGCAAAAGCAGATAACACTGGTCAACACCATTTTGGCCTTAAAGTAAACGAAGTAGTTTCTGATAGATTTTGATGCGCTGATTACGAATCTGGCCACGAAAATGTCGTATCACGTCAAGTTTTTGAGATATTCTAACATAAAGGTGCAAAAAAATGAGGTTTTTGGCCATTTTCAACGACTTATAAAATGTCTAACAATTTTTTTTCAGGATCCAGTCGGATGTCACATTAAAGTGTTATTCTTACCCTTTCCAACGCATATTCGATTGCTACGATCCGACTTTTTTTCGACATTTTCGCGGCCAAATTCGTAATCAGCGCATCAAAATCTATCAGAAATAATTTTGTTTACTGTAAAACCAAAAAAATGTTGAATTTTTGTCGACCAGTGTAATTAGTGCAGCACAGGGAAAATTAGTACATCTATCTATTCCTGTTCGCGATGTGTTTATCGGATTTCTCTTATCTCCCACAAAAATGAAAGAGTACTCGATAATCCACTTTCCCACAGATCATTCGCTACGCTTTTCCCCAAGTACAAACAAAAAATTCTTATCGCTGGAAAGACACATTAGTCTTCTTTTAGCACTGTAACCGGGAAGCAGATAAACGCTACGATAAACTCTATTCGCCATTAACGTTTGTTAATGAGTTCGCCAAGTTACCAGCTGTTTCAGATTAGCATTACGTCGCGTTCGCTCAAATATCGTCACGAAATTTCGTTCGAGATAAAAAAGGACGCGAAGAAAGAGAAAGAAACATTGCGAAACTAAAAGGAGTTCTCCAGAAATCGGCCACTTGGTTCATTGTGCGTGCTGCAAGTTCGATAACGTACGAGGGGTCGGGGGCGAGATAAAATCGATCCGCGGCGAGCGGTCCGCCGAAGCGAGAAGTCTTTCATTTTTCGAATTCCGGCCGCGCTCTTGCCGGCCATCTCCAAGAAATTTCATCCGTTCTCGCTGGAACGTTCCCTGAAAGCGCGGCTGGAAGAGAACGGCCACCGTAAACCCGTTCGCAATTTTGTCCATTTCACTTACCGCGATAAAAGTAATGTCCTACGAAATAGATTGTCCCCATAAAATCGTATCGAGGTCCCTTTTGTGGTGTACGCTTCGCCCGCGGATAGCGGGCGAGGCGTACACCGTTCTCGGAAGCGCGAAACAAATGACTGTCGCCGCTTTATTCCGCGTGACATTATCGATCCGTCGATATCGCCAAGTGCGATTAGATTTATGCGAACGAGATCCTTACGAGAGGCGCCGCGCGAATATTCGTGACCGCGATTATCGGAAACCAATATGACTTAATTCCGCGATAAAATTGTAAGCTATTAAGATCTTCGGAAGTTGAAGCTACATGTTCCAGCATGGAATGCGCCTGCCGCTATCTTGTGTAAAATGTCGGGAATATCGGCATTTCCGTATTAAAGAACCGATGCGACCTAATTCGATATCGATAAAGGTAAAATTAAGTCTCTTTTCCGCGGGGAAGCGCTTTAGGTGGAGCATGCAAAGACGTCATATTAGACGTTGCCTGCACTTGTTTAAAGATTAACCGAACAGATATTGGAATATCGTGGTTGCTGGGATGTCGTGTTTGAAGATTTCATATCTCGAGTAGGATATTCAACCGGGAAAGAAGACATAAAGCCCCATGTCTCATATTGGTGCTTTACTTATTGAGGAGAACGCGGAGAACGTGCCCCACTGAATTGGCCTTGCGAGTCTTTCTCAATGTTGGATATGAATGTCACTTGAGAGCTGCATTGGAAATTGCACTATGTCATGAGACGCGTGTTTAAACGTAAACGACGGATAAAGTTAATCGGAAAAAAGAAGCGGCCGTGAAATCGAAGAAGTGTCACTTATAAATCGTGAAACTGTCGAAATTGAATCTCCGCGATATCGGAACGTCGTCGTGCGAAAACCATACGTTGCATTCTCGCGGAAATATTGATAGTTATCGTGGAATCTCTAATCGCTTTTTCTAGTCAAAGCGTCTCGCCAGAAGGTGGACGACATCCGATCGATCTTGCCGGGCCGTGCCATCGCAAGGAGCAACAGTTGGTTTTTATGCAGACTAATATTCGGCAAGCGTGACAGGGGACAATTTAATTCGAAATCGTCCGCTTATACAATGACGTCGTTGCGCACCGTTCCCTATTGTAGTCCTCCGAATTGTCTCTCGCTATCACAAAGCTGCCTATATATATACAGTTGCGTCAAAATAATAACGACTTCCTAAAAGCTCTTACCGGCAAAAGCGAACAAAGAGTCTAGAAATTTCAATGACACCGCGAATCTCTAGAAAAACTTTTTCCACAAAAGCAATATTGTAAATTGCACTGGGACACTGCTTTAATCGGACCTACCGGGAGAAGTGAGCACCGTTCTAAGTGAGATAGAATATGCAAAACATAGCAGTTTCGAGGCCCTTTTGTAATGGTTATTGCCGATCTGGAAAATTAGAGGATTAAATCGACCCGTTCTTGCACCTGACGTATCTCAAATACGAGCTTCGAGAAAGCAGACGCGAAGGGAGGCCCGTTGGGAAGTTCACGAACATACAGTTCATTCGCCACCCTTCCCCCTTTCCCGGCGTGCGTAGTTGTTCGGCGGCATTATTGACAGGGGTACGGGTCGAGTATGTAACTTTGTTAGGCCGAGACTGAGGAAGCAAGCCGTCGTGCCCTGAATTCGCAATGCGTCGCGCCCCGCCGGATTCCGCATACTGATAGAAAATAATTTTTAAACTTTTACGCATGACGTGGTAACACGCGAGATGCACGAATCATTTCGGAAGAATGAACGGAATCCAAAAAAAACTGCTCATGTTTAATCTCGCGTTGTGTCTATTTCATTGTACTTTTAGTACTTTTACTTTAAAAATTGTTATAATTTTCAAGAACTCATTTGCAATTACGAATACTTGATTAAACCTGATGTAATATATGGTAAGTACAGGGTTGGGTAAATTGATATATTTTAAACTAAATTAAGTTAAAGTGACTTATAAAATTAATTTAGTTACGTTAAAAGTTACATGAACAAAAACTACTTAGTTAAAAGTTACGATAAGATTAAACTAACTTAAATTAAAAGTTAATTTTGAAAAAAGTTATTTATAAAAATTTATTTAAGTTGAATTAGAAATTCGCAAGTTTTTCAAGTTAGATTATTTAAAACAATTATAATGTAGATTATTAAACAAATATAATATTTAATTTGTAAATTAAGTTAATATGAAATAATAAAAAAATATTGTTCTTTATAGAATGTTTTTTTTTACGTAGATAAATTTTTAACTTTGCAAAATATTAATAAATTATATATTTCTAAAATAACTATTTAAAAATTAAATCGTTTAAAATTCACTAAGTTAAAAGTGTTATTAACTATTTCATTTTTTTTATTTAACTTTTTAACTAGTTACTACCCAACCCTGCACAAGCAACTGCGACCAAGGAAGTTAATAAAGTAATTATTTTTATCTCTAAATTATAGAAAAAAATATGTGAATTGTATAGAAACATTATTAAAAAATTTTTGCAAGATTTTCGAAGAAAATGCGACGTCAAATAAAACCATGTATAAATCATTATTATTCACACTATTAAATATCGCCAAGCAAATCGATCGGCGATGTTCGCAATATGCATAATTCCTTAACTTATTCGATGCAACTTATTTGGTAATTTTCTATTATTATTCTTCTACGCATAATAAATATGATTTGAAAAATATTGAGTTATATGTTCGCACATGCACGTGATTCTTAACGTCTTTTCTTTCTAAGACTATTTTTCAAAGTCTTACGTCTAGTATTACAGTGACTATACTTTCCTTGAGAAAATAAAGCACATATCTGAAAATTTTAGGATTTTTGTTCTACATATTATCAAGTCAGTTTAAATCTAAATTTATCATCAATTTTTTTCTGTAAAAATTTACTCATTAATACGATATTAGGCATTGGAATGCTAATTAGAAAGGACTTTTTCTGTGAAATAAAAGACAACAAGCAAGACAAAATTGAATTTTGAAAAAATAAATAAATGTAAAGGACAGCTACCCGAAATAGGCCTGTTTTAGGATAAAAAACGTATAGTCGTTGTAAGTATGATTGATAGAAATGCGAGAAACAATCGCGTAATTGGTCGCATCAATAGAAAAATCCTGTTCCGACAATTTGACCAAAAATCTTCTCGGCAGTTATAATAATTTATAATACAATAATTTATCTTCTTATCCATTTCTAATAACGCAGATTAATTTTAATCTCGATTTAATTTACGTTTTATCTTATAAATATAAAATTTTTGTAATTTGAAAAGATCTTATAAAAATAACATTTTTGTAATACAAAACGATAAAAAGTAACCAAGACTGAA
Source organism: Solenopsis fugax (assembly GCA_003595255.1). NCBI lineage: Eukaryota > Metazoa > Arthropoda > Insecta > Hymenoptera > Formicidae > Solenopsis > Solenopsis fugax. The sequence goes on from QKQZ01038934.1 coordinate 5,204, forward strand.
ATTAATTTACAGTGGTAAAAATGGTTGGCATTTTAAAGCAATGAATGTATTAAACTACAATAATCACAAATTCATTATTTCGTTTTCGATTAATGGAGAAAAGCACTCACCGATATGATGCGCCGCCGATGAACCTGACGCCTCCTACCTCCGCCTCTTCATCTCCGTCTTCGTTCTCGTCGTCGTCGTTCTGGTCCTTGTCTCAAATTTCTTCGCTACACGCTCACGAGATACAACACTCGCGAAACCGTGATCGAGGGTGAACTGTAATAATACAAAAATCGTGATACTTTTATATATGATTTCCAAGTTTTTGTTGACTTTATCTAAGAAATATAACCTAAAAACGAACATGTCAACATGGTAACCTCTCTCTACTCCCAATACAAAATACTCGATGTACTGATACCTTTCGTTCTCGTCCTCGTCCTTGTCTAAATTCGCTGCACACTCACATACTCGCGAAAATGCTCAAGAGCGAAATGTTGTAATACGATGATCGCGGCATTTTAGTAGATGCTCGCCGGTAGAAAACGCTCGGAGTATTATGCTTTTTATCGTCCTCGTTCTCGTTCTTGTTTCAAGATCCTTTGCTGCACACTCAGAGACACACTCGCAACAACGAACTCGACAGCGAGCTAACCTTCATAATACGAGAATCGCGGCACTTTAATAGATGCTCTCGACAGTCTTGACACAAGACGCTCGATGTGCTATGGGCTCCGTTACTCGCTGCAACAAGGCGTCAAAAAACGCGGACCGCGACAACTTCATATCGACGCCACGCGCGTGGGGGCGTTCACAACGCAACTCCGATCGACAGTCAGCCGCAGCGCGAGCGAACCGTCTGGAAGTATACACTCGAGGCTTGCGATATCACTTAGATCACGCGCAAATTCCGTAGTTACTAAAGGTAATTAAAGGAAATCATGTCATGGCGCGGTGTTCCGTTATTTAAATCACATGAGCCGCGTACGGCTCGTCACGTAAATCGCACGATTCACGTACTGCAATCTTTCCGATGCGGAAGCGACGCAGCCGTTACTCACTGCAGCGAGGCGCCAAAAACGCGAACCGCGACAACTTCATACCGACGCCACGCGCGCGGGGGTCACACGCACGGGAACACATCGACTCTGTCGACAGGCACTATACAGGCAATCGCAGCACGAATGAAAATCGCGGGACTCGATCAGACTCTACCTTGAGTATCCTTCGAGAGATAACCGTTGTCCGTAAGTATGTAAAATGTTAACATTCCAACACATCCTCTCCGAGAAAAACTACCCGATATAATGTAGTGTATGTACATTATGCTATATATTTTGAGTAAGCTTTTCTTCGGAAGAGACGTTTGGAACCTAACCTTAGTATTCTGATCCGTCGGATAAATCGCACTGGGCATCTGCTTCGCAACGAACGACCAGAATTTCGTCACGTTTACGAGTCGCGTGAATCTCGAGAATAGCTCAATCGTGTAGGCGAATCCAACGACTGAGAAAGAACGACGTAACCTGTTGACACGGCCCGTGGCCACTCTCGTGTGTACTGTGCCGCGTAATAATCTTATGTATGGAGCGGCCGCTCGGGTGACGCGTCGATTCGGCTGGCGGGACGTCAATGAACACAACGACTTTTGTAAATAACACTGTAATGTACTTACCATATGGTCGATTAGGGATTGATGAGCGAGCGGGATAATTACAAGAGCCGTGGAGCACCGTGAAGTAGAGTGTAGTCTTATTGTTAGTGCTACATAAATAAAAAAAATGAAATATTAGTATCAAATTAAAATCAAATAAGACTGTACTTTTTCTTTTACAGGCATGAGAACGAAGGATCCCGAGTTTAAATCCTGGTCGGCTTTTATTTCTCCGTCGCTTACAACACAGAGTGGTGTACGACGCGGCGCGTCGCGACGACGGTGTGCCGAGTATATAACGTAAACAAACACCGGACGCCGCGTCCCAGCTGTCCCGCTACCAAGTGCTCGTGCGTGGTGAGTACATATAATATTTAATGTATTATTTAACATAAAGAAAATTATTTTATGCCGAATCTGTTCCTTATATTTCGACGAATGGATTATTATTATGCATATACTTTGAGCTTCGTTTGTGAATTCGCTAGCTTCGAATATTCTATTATTTATATTTTCATATTAATTTCGATGGATTACTATCGCATATTTCTGAATTTAACAATGTAGGAGCAACAAATAGATATGTAACACTCTGAATTTATCAAAGATAATTATAATAGAAATAATAAGATAAAGATAATAAAATACAAAAGAAAATAAAAAATCAAATATTAATATCAAATTAAAACCAAATAAGACTGTACTTTTTCTTTTATAGGCACGTGAACGGAGGATCTCGAGTTCAAATTCTGGTCGGCTTCTATTTTTCCATCTCTTACAATACAGGGTGGCGTATGACGCGGAGCGTCGCGACGACGGTGTGCCGAGTGCATAATGTAAACAAATACCGGACGCCGTGTGCCAACTTTCTCGCTACCAAGTGCTCGTGCGTGGTGAGTACATATATTTAATGTATTATTTAACATAGAGAAAATATTTTATGTTGAATATTCTGTTCCTTATATGTCGACGAATAGATTATTATCCATATACATTGCGCTTCGCGCGTTTGTGAACTCGCTAGCATCGAATATTCTGCTATTTATATTTTCGTATTAATTTCGATGGATTCTATCGCATATTTCTGAATTTAACAATGTAGGGACAACCAATAGATATGTAATACTTCGAATTTATCAAAAATAATTATAATAAATAGAGATAATAAAATGCAAAAGCAAAAAATATTATCAAATATTAGTATCAAATTAAAATATATTCTATTTAATAACTATCGTTTCTTATAAACAAGAAATTATATTGTATATAATTATGCATATCTTATATGTAAGAAATAACTAATATATAATTTATATAATCTTTTTTAAAGAAATTAATAATTTTAAATTTCAACAAAAAATATTATTTCAATATCAATCTCTCTGTAACATGTAGGACAAAAATGGATTATAAAAATTATTTTAAGTAATAAATACTAAATAATTATTATATTACATTTTATTTCAAATATAATACATATTTTAAATAATGTTATTTTAATTATGAACGATTCCTGTTTACAACACTGGATTTTGTTTTTTTTTATTTCAATAAAAATCAAATCCAGTTCATAAGCAGTAAAAATTTATTTACTGCTGATTCATAAAATACTTATTTAGAATTAAATAATTCCTTTTTTCTATTTACAATAAGAAATAAGAAATAGTTTATAAGAAGTTATTAGAAGTATTTAAAACGGTAAATACTAAATAACTATTTTATTTTATTTTAAATATATATTTTAAACAAGACTTGTTATTTTAAATACCGATCCCTACGTCTATTAAGCTGACACAGCCAATGCAGCACAATCGAATGAAACACGAATAGAAATTTGATGCTTTTTTGTTGCTAATTTGTTGCTCTAGTGCCGATTTAATTGCTCAAGTCGATTCGATAAAAAAACAGTGGCTATGCTAACTTAAGTTTAAGTTAGCATAGCCATTAAAAAAAATTAAAAAAATGAAAAAATATTACATATTCTTGTAGTGTTAATTTGTTGCTAATTAGTTGTTCAATTCTCGATCACTCTCGACTTTTGAAAAACAACCCTTATCATAAGTTATCATAAGTCAGCAGAAAATCCCAAAATATGCAAATTTATGAGATATTTCGACAGATTACGCTTCAAATTTGTTGCTCGCGATTTACGATGATTCCGATTTTGTTGTTCTACCCTCGACTCTTTAAAAACCAACCCCAGTTGCTCTATGACAGCTTAAAACCCCAAAAGTGTAAAATCCTAAGATATCTCGACTGACTACCCTTCCCTGAATTGGAGGAATGCAATAAAAATTAATTTCAGTTATATATATAAGGCCGACGCACGAGCCTTGCGCGTAAATTATATGCGGAAAAAATTAATTTCGGATACTTGTACATATGTCAGGCCGACGCGCGGGCCTGTTCGCGTAAATTATGTGCGATAAAAATTAATTTCGGTACATAAGACTGACGGACAAGATTTGCGCATAAAATATATGCAATAAAAATTAATTTCAATTACAAAATATACTGACAGATAACTAAATGAATTAGTCGAGATATCTTGCGATTTTGCTCTTTTGGGGTGTTATGCTGATGTAGAGCGACTTGGGATCGTTTTTAGAGTCGAGGATGGAGCAACAAAATCGGAATCATCGTAAATCGCGAGTAACAAATTTGGGGAAGCTTAATCTGTCGAAATATCTCATAAATTTGCATATTTTGAGGTTTTGTGCTGACTTATAATAATTAAGGGTAGTTTTTCAAGAGTCGAGGCTAGTGCAACAATATTGGGAATTGAGCAACTAATTAGCAACATGTTACTACTAAAAGAATATGTAATATTTTTAATTAAAAAAAAATTTTTTTAATGGCTGTGCTAACTTGAACTTAAGTTAGTACAGCCACTGTTTTTATCGATTCGGCTTGTGCATCTAAATCGGCACTAGAGCAATAAATTAACAACAAAAAAGCATCAAATTTCTACTCGTTTTTCATTCGATTTTGCTGCATGGGCTGTGTCAGTTTAATAGACGTCCGATCCCTGCACATTTGTTACTCGATGATCCGACGATATAATCTTTATCTTATTATCTCTATCTATTATAATGATGTCAAAAGAATAATATCTATTGACTTATAAGTAACAAATAAAGTCATAATGATATCATTATGTTTTTATATCCTCGAGTGTTACCTGGGTAAAACAAGTCTGCGGTTAAATACAACATTTTACAAATTCATTGCTTTGAAATGAGTTAATGTCCATTTGTACAAATGTAGATCAACTTTAATCTCAGTGTTACTATTCATTTCTTTTTAATTCACGTCGAGTCGAAAGTTTTAATACGAAATTGTCGAGGTCGTCTCTCGACAGGCCGTTATAGCTCGGAAATTATGTAATCTCAACATTAGGACTTTAATCAAGTTCTATAACACATCATAATAAGTATATTAAATTGCAGCTAGTTTCACGTAATCGTCAGTTCGTTGAAATACGGAGTTTTTTTTTGTCGTATGTATCGCAAAAGTCCGTGAAATACAGACAGTTACAGTATATAGCTTGGTACAGTTCATAGAACATTTTGAATCTATGAATTTCTAAATGCAGTTGATAACCTGGCGATGTCTCACGATTACTCTCTATATATACTCCAAGATATACAGCATATACTCATGCACGATTTAGCAGGAGGAACTTTCACGTCCAAGCAGTTGATAAGTCGTGAAAATTTTACACGCGTCTTCAATAAAACTTACATACGACGACATCACCGGACGTCAACATTAGAATGATTAGACTACTCCGCAAATTTATGTTTCACGAAAGTTTCTTTTTTTTCTCTCTTTTGCTATGTATCATATCTTTCCATACTCGGCGTATCTTAAGTCCTTATAAATGTTTAAAAATGAAATACATTTTACAAGAATTTTCGTAGCTGCATTAAATACATTTTCCGTGAAATATTTTTCTCATTTGTCAAGTATATTTTGACATGTTAAGTATATTTACTCAAGAAAATATTCATAACTTATATGATTTTAAATATCACATTTTCTTCTGCTTTTTCCATGTTTAACTCTCCGTGATACAACATTTTATCGCTACTTTTCTAGTCTAACCGGGTCACTAATTCCTGATAGTGTTTTTGAAAGAGTTTTTGGGCTCTAAAAAATCTGAAACAATTCTGATACACTATTCCAACATTCCAGAATACGATTTCACATACAATTGGTTGATTTGAAATTGTTTTTCACTTTTTTTGTACACGTTCGAATTCGAGACAGACTAAATTCAAAATTCGCCTTCAAATAGGTCTTCAAATCACCGATTAGATCACGTAGGGTTATCTTCCTATAATAATAAACATTCCACCGGATTTATTTAACCGTGACAATTTAACAATATTCTATCATGTACATGCTTCAATTATAAAGACTGCAGTTTTCCTTTACATAAAAATTATCAAGTAACAAATGTAAGTGTCGCGACGCGATCTGTTCCATGTCTATTTTGAGCCGCAGTTTAGTCTATTGACAGGAGCAAGTCATGCAGGAACAATTACGAAGGAATCTGAACGTTCGTTCACACACTTTACGAGCGGCAAAAGGGGAGGGTTACGCTGCAGGCGAGAATGGTCTTCAGGATATTAGCACGTTATTGCCGGGGCTTATTGGTTTTATCGATTTTCTCGTTGTTCTACCCTAGCGGTCCTGTCTACCGTGAAAACGAATTAACATCCCACCGTTTGTGAGGAGTGAGATGCGAATCGACGGCCATCGGAATCTTGTTAATGGCCTTGTGTCACACTCGGACCTTTGTTTTCGACGGATTTTGTGTAGGTGATTTTATGCATTTCACGAATCATCTATCACTCTATCGCGATCCACTAAATACTCATTGCATTTGTATTCATGTAATGATATACATATATTATCTTATTAAAAGCCAATTAATTTTATAAAAATAATCTAATGAAAAAAAATTTTTATATTGTCGTGTGTAATAATAATTTTCTATAAAATTAATCTACATCCCACACAGCACACTTTATTCAAAGGACACTTCATGGACGTCCTTTGAACGTCCCACAGACATTTCTAGGAGATTTGTGCTGTGTGGGATGTAGACTAATTTTATAGAAAATTGTTATTACAATATAAAAATTTTTTTCATTAAGTTATTTTTATAAAATTAATTGGATTTTAATTAGATAATACGTATATCATTCTTAAACAGAGATATGTTCTTATGTGGGGCACGATGGTGACAGACACGATTTTAATTGCAAGATAAATAATGCGTAAACGACACGTAGAGAATTACAGATATCAGAGATATTTGCATGTATCTCATCGTGAAGCTGCGTGAGATGAAATCGGTTATTATACCTCGAGCGTGTGTCGGTGCACAGACAAAGAGTAATGGGAGCCCATTATCGTAAAAATATAGTAGTTCCGCGGGACGACCAGAGAAATTATGGAAATAATTTACGCAATCGTGGGAAGTGCAGGGTACAACAATTCCCGGCTAAATGCCGCCTTTCTGACAATCGATTTGTACGCGACGCATGAAAATACGCACGACCAAAAACACACCTCTCGCACGTAGCCATAGCTATTTCACGGAATTTTTCACATTATTGAAATATCAGAAGTTATCCCGCATGTTTGCCCGAATCATTGAAAACGTTTATTATTTTCGAAAGCAGGACCAGGATATGTCAAACATATTTCCACTCAACCCCGAATAACGCAACTGTCATAATAGCATATTTATAAAAAAAATTAGCAAAAACCCATTTGTACATATATATATAAAACTGTAAAAAAGTATTTGAAGATGTTTTATACAAGATGTACTGAAGTATTCAAAGTTAAAGGGACCGATTGTGCATCACATAACTTGAGTGAAAATTACCAATATGTTATTATTACAAAAGTGAGCAAATTCACTAAGTGTTGATCAATGAACTTATAAATATTCCAATAAATTTGTTCATTTTTTTAATTTTCACCAAGTTGTGTGATACACATTCGTCTCCCAGTTACAAACCAGGAATTAAAAAATCTCTCGAAGAAAGAGTACATTCTAAGTGCGGGAAGATTGAGGAAGACATTAAATATAGTTACGAGTAATGTTTTATACGTATATGTATATTAGAAATTGTAGGTGACATTTGAAGAATAGTTTCTAGCGAGAGAATTGCAACAAGATAACAATAGACATTTCGCATACTAAAGGAACGACACGAACGTTTAAGTAACGAGTCAAGCAGGAATAGTAGACGCTTGTAAACAACTATCAAACTCTCTCTCGTCGTACGTCGAGTTTTCACACCCTGCCTCGTTTACATTCGTTTGTCGTCGGCGCTGAGCGCATCCGTGCCGCTTGTCTTTCGCTTGTCTTTCGTTGCTTCACTTGATGATACGCGCCAACACGAAACTCTCCAATCCAGTTTTTCGCGAGAATAAAACGGCAATCTCTATTCGCAACACCAGACAAAAAACTGTCACTACGCGGTTAAATTTAATGCGTAAAAGGGGATAATATGGCATTCATTTTCATTATGATGAATAACTTTGTTAATAATATTTTATATTGAAACTTGACCGATTATATTTGTCAAAGTATTGTTTAACAGATTCTAGACTCAAAGTTATGAAATAATTATTAATTATTTAGCATGTGATTTATAAAAATTGACACTGTATAATGGGTCAACGAGAAAAAAAGTGGTAATATAATTATCACAAAAATAAATTTTAAACATTGATTTTATTGAAGAAACAGTATTTTAATTGTTACAAAATTATATATTTTTAAGTTTCCATCGTTTAGAATTTTTCTGCGTTCAGAAACATTAAAGATATCATTTTATTTTTATTTAACATTAAACAATAAGGTTAAAATATCTCTAATTTTATTAAATGCACATTCTTTAAAGTGACAATCGATTTATCGAATTAATATTTCGATATGAAAATTTCGCTTAAAAAGCCAAATTAATAAAATGCTGTGTTATTGAATAATTTTGCATAACTCGAAATGTGTATAACCAAATAAAAAATTCGAGTGTACATACATTTATGTGATAATACACTCAAGTTTAAGAACAATGAGAAAGTATGTATAATTAAGTACTAAAATGTACCTTGAAATGTTTCGAAGTGCTCAAAAGTAAAAATTTTTTATAACAATTATCAACTATTGTGTATTGACATATTAACGCCATTATATAACGACGGGCTACTAAACAAATGATTCCATAAGCAATCATTAGAATTCATTATCTAATAACGGTGATAATAGATGTAATACCCCCTTTTCCTATATTATTGTCCACGAGCTTAGAAAAAACGGTTTTTTTAAATAATAAAATTAGAATTTTAAATACTCTTTTACGTTTTCTTTAAGAAATTAAATGGTGAGCAAACGTATTAAAATAATTAGCGTAGTCTTCAAGTTACTCTTTTCAAGATAAATCGTTCGGACATCTTACTTTGATCAATCATCTTCGACATCTGTACGCGAAACATTGAAAGCCACAGGTTTAATTCATTCTCTCTCTCGTGGAAGCCCATAGGTATGCATTGAATTCTGCGGATTCTTCGTGAAATTGCTCGCCGTTTCCGGCTCCATCGGGGAGAGCGCCGGCACGGCGGTCGCATAGAAATGGTCAGTTGGATCCGTCTGCTCCGCGCCGAAAAATTCTTATCGCAAATAATATTCGTCAATCGGGACAGAAGAACACCGACCTTGGAAGCGAAAAGGGGGATGAATGCGGGAAGAGATGGAATTTCGGCGAGTCATTATCGAGCGTGAAATGTCGATGGCCGGCCAACTCTCACCCTTACTTTCGTCTTCCTTTCTCTCTATTGGTCCCGCTTATTTCCACCGTTTTCTACTCCTTTCCTCTTCATACGCCATCCCTTTTACCCGCGGAAATGGATATGTTTTCCTCGGGCCAAGCGCCTCGTTCACTTATTCCGCCCTCGGTCGGGCGAATGAGACGACCAGATATTACTATGCCGCCGCTGACCCGTGCAAACAATGACGTCGTGAAAAGTATCCCTACACAGTAAACAGGATGAAAAATATCTGGCCTGGTTTTTCGTCCGTCTGCTATCCCTCCCATAAGCTGATTGAACGCGCCGGAGGAACTCCGGGTTGGACATGCACGCAGCTTGTCGGCGAAACGACGCGTCATCACGATGGAGATGAGTTTTTTTTTGTCAGAAGACTCGTGAAAATTATGATATACTTTGCTGGTCAGGGTCGCTAAATAGACAGCGAAGGGAAATGTTTAAAAAATTATTTCGCGTCAGACGGATTGCTGAACATAAAATAAATATTTAATTATATAAAGGTAATATCTGCAGTACGTATTTATTTACAAGATACTTGCTCCAATTATTCGCTCAAAAGAACAAGAATTTCATTTATGGATATGTATTCGCTCCGAGAGCTATTCTATAACAGGAATATATAACATGATAAAAAAGAGAAATTGCTCGCGACCGTAAGCATATTATAATACAAATGTAAAATGTATTCAATCGTTTTCCTCCGCTATTACTTCGTATTACTCCATTTCCCATTGCGCAGCAAAATCTACTTTTGATCGGAATTACAGATAGATAGGTAAATTTCTGCCGCTGTTTTCCCTCGCGGCACTCGTTGATCGATACCCATATTACATCCGCCGAGATACGTCGTCGGTCCCGTATATATCCTCCCCCATTACTGTACTCGAGGACAGCAGTGATCTACGATCGCGATGTGGACAAAGGGATCTGTTTCGCGACTTTCATAAAAGCCCCTTTGCACACGCTAAATCCTTCACTTTTCCAATCGCAGCTGCGCACCCTTCCGTACCCCGCAGCCCGTCGTCCCGCTCGATTAATTAGGCGCGGAGAGTAGGACCCCACGGAGACATGTTTTGGAATTTTTTGCATAAATCCGCTTCGGGGAAGAACATGGGGAAGGTACTGACGGCTGATTCAGGCCTCGCGTAACGACAGAAAGAGAGCGAAAGGACAAGGGGGAGGCAAGGGAGAGAAAGGAGGAGGTCAAACGGGAGAGCAGCGAACGAACAGGGGTGGACAGCGTGAAACATTGTTTTAGGACTATAAATAATCGTTATTGCCACGTTAATCATGGATAGTCGAGAGGCTCCATTATTCGTAGTGCTGCAGGGGCAACTCACGGTATGTTATTGCCCCCTTCAACCGTAGGGTCGGCATAGCGCCAACCCTTACGGTTTCGGTGCGGCTGGTATTGCTGCTCGGTTCTGAGCATGCCGCGAATTGCTGAGAACGAGCCGATCGAATCGCGCACGTCGGATGCTACGGCCCAGCCTAGAATCCCCTTTATTGATATCTACATACCCGATGAGTTTTCGAGGCGCCTATTGCCTCGAATGCTGCGCCTCGAGGATTCCCATCGGAACTCCGCGGTGGCGGGCGCAATTATTCCCACCCCGTGTTAACTTAGCGCAGATCGCATAGATCCCGCGTAACGAGATTTATCATAAGGACCCGTTTCGGTGCACGCGTACTAATTTAGATAGGAAGGGAGAGAGAGAGAGTCAATGAAATATGCAAATTATTTCAAATCTATTACCTTCTGTCAAACATCAGAAATATGTATATTTATAAGATATGTTGCAAATGAAGAATTTCAACGATTTATATGATCTCGTGATAATCATAATTCTCATATACCATGATATTACCAATTAAATATGTTCATCGTACATTCAGTTAAGCATTGAAATTGTGCTAATTGGATTAATAGTATATTAAATTTAATAACCGCAATTATAAATACTACAAATCAAATTATTCAAATTATTAAATTATGAGGTTTCGAAGTATATATTAATATGAATGTATACGTATAAATATTAATTTCGAAAAGAATCTTATTAATTTAAATATTGATTTGCAACAGTCCGCTCGTCTCTCGAATTATAATATTCATTACTTTTGCATGTTGCTTTTAATAAATGGAGCAAAGCACATATAAATTCGGAAACCCAGTTATCGACGTAATTTGTTAGTTTAATTTTAGTGAAATATTACGTAGCACACGTATAGCTAGTTAAAACTGAAAGCGTCGGAAAATACATTAAATATTAAAAATTTCAAGTATAAGATCAATGTATTTCAAACTACTCTGCGTTTTATTAAATTGACCAAATCTATTCTTCCGAATCATTTCTGATTTCGTCATCCTATTTGAAAACGCGAAAAATACTGAAAACGACAAGAGTTAGCGATTCACTTGGTAAACACATAAATCTAACGTGGTTGTATGCCTTTTTATTCTTCTTGCTGTCGTATCGCCATGCGTAGGTAAACTTCAGGCATATCGAGAGACAGGCAAACAGTCACATTCGAAATTCGATACGGTCCATCGCGTGGGGTTGATCGACGTTCTAATAAATCAAAGGGCAATGTCACGAGCGTCACGAGCATGCGGAGGAGTAGACAGCCGAGATTAACTTATCGAACCAAGAGTAAAGCCAGCTACTACGGATAACTTTCGGTCCGATCGGTCCATCCGGGGTCGGATTAAGGTACAAGCAATTGAACGAGGTCCCGAAATACCAGAGTAACAATATTGTATTCCTGTTTTACTAATTATTTTAGACTGTATTTTTGTATACGGAACGTTTTTTGTTGAAGTATCTAAAAATTTAACTAGATACAGATCGTTAAAATACATAATTATGAAGGATGTTCAAGTACAACGCTGCAAAAAGATTAACACTTTAACGAGCAGCTTGAATGTTCTACATAATTATTTTCATGATTTAAAAGTTATTTTCAGATCTGTATCCAGCTAAATGTTTAACCGCTTCAGCAAAGTCATTCTTTCCATCTCTCATTAATGTTTAAAATTTAGCTCTTCTTAATAGAATACATATAATAATTTTATAGAAGTCACAGCGGAAATATATTAATATACTCGAATATGAACTAAAATGTTCACTATCTAGAACAAAATTAAAAACCTTGAGCAATCAGAGAGATCAATATATGACTACAATTTATTATATTCCTTTTTGGCTCGTCTGTTCGTACACGAATATTCGGCTATTCAAATCGAATCGTGCGGAATCGGCTATTTCACCGTAGTCCGCACACGCACAGGTCCGATTGTTTTAGGAACAGATCCTTCGTACGGACGTTAATTATGGAAAACCAGACACCGCACCGGTCGGTCTACCATCCCAGTAATCCTACGTCATCCGACGCCACCCACGATCGGACATCGTGTCCGGCGAGCGAGACGGAGAGAACGGGAGGATCGGCAGGTGGAAGGACGACCGATGCGACCTACTGGTTATCAGATTAGTTCAGTCCCACAGTCCGTACCGAATATCGTTAACTGCTCTCGTAATCTTGTTCTGGGACCCGGTGCCGTGCATCGTCGAGGAATTCACAGTCGAGACACTTCGTAAACTTCGCCAATGGAAATGCCATGCAAACTGGCGATTGTTCTTTTTTCTCCTGGCGCATTGAGGTATTGAGAGATTCGACGACCATACGATTCGTTGATTAATGAACGGCGCAACGACTGGCTTTGAAAATCGGTTTTTTGCGGACGGTCGTTTAGTCGGTTGTCGCTCGCCTCCATTCAGCTTGTATCGGAAAAGCAATGAAAGTCGGCGTGAGCGGCAACGATGTATTGGCGATTATAAAATCAAGGCGTTCCGAAGCATCGTTTCATTTAAAGCGGTTCCTTCGCACCTTTTTTTTTAATTACTTTTCGTCTGTGACTCACAAGTCACGTTCATTCTTGATAGAGCGATATTTGGCAATGTCCATGCTCTTCTTATACTTCAATCTTGGAGGAAACTGATCGATGGGCCGATAATTGTGCTAATCTCGAATGGAAATGGCGATGCATAGAAACAGAGAGAGAGAGAGAGAGAGAGAGAGAGAGAGAGAAAGAGAGAGAGAGAGAGAATGAACATACTCGACCCCCCATCGCCGGGTATGCAGCGCGGATAATATTCCTACGTATGTAGCCGCGCATTATTACGCGTTATTACGCGTACCGCGGACGCGTACGCTCGCATACGCGAGAGGGGCATCGATTTCTCGCCATTATTGTCGCTTCGGATCCCCGTAGATCGGGGCGCGTGCAGAGGCGCTCCGATAAATGCCGCGCCTACCTCTTCCGAGTCTCGTGGGCACATCAGTAATTGCATTCTCGTAGGTGCACATGTATATGCATGCTCGGGAAAATGTAAGAGCATACGTGCGTGAGCGAGATGTGAAAGCGCCCCTAACAACATCATGAAATTCTCACGCATGTATCTTCATGTGTATTACAGTGCAATATCAATGCTATCTATGACAGTGATAAGTATTTCAATACTGTTTTAATTTATTTTTAATACACATGTTGAATATTGTTTTCCACGCACATCGCAATGTGAAGAAGCAAAATTTTTCGCTTTCGAACTAATTAAGTATATTTCGCGAATTAATAATTTTAATAACGATAGTTTTCTCTCTCTCTGTCTCTCATTCTCTTTCTTTCAATTGTTATTTTTATTCTTATTAAAAATAATATTAAAGTCTCGAAGACTTCTAGTATCGTACTCGATGATGAAAATCATTAATTACGCGCTTCACGTTCCCGCTATTTCGCAATCGCTAATTACTCAAGAAACTTTCCCCGTTATCCGCCCCCGATTTTATCATAAATATTGTTACAGGCAATTTTCCTACGTAGTTGTTATCCCATAGTCGTGGAAAAGAAACGGCTTTCAGAGTTCCGCAATTATTTCTTGCCTTACGGTTTCCAGACGAATGTTATAACCACAGTTAACTAGCCGCGATCGCGTGCAAACATTGCGAGCAAAAATTTGAAATGCGCGATTAGCACACAGTCAGGTTCGCACAGCGTTTTTCCATATGATAATTTTTTTAACGATATTAACTTCTTGTTTTCAACATTTTACTCAAGCAAGTTAATCTCATTTCGAAAATTTGTTTCGAGCTTGATGAATGTGCTAAGATTACTCCGTTGTGAATGGGCATCTTGGGTGAAATTATCTCTGTACAATCTTTCAAGTCTGCTAAATAGCTCCTCCGAGTCATCATTACACATTCACATAAAATAAAATTAATCTTCACTCAACTTTTTCGTGATTCAACATTCAAGTCATGAGAGAAGTTCAGAGATACACGTACATATATTAATAGTTTTCCATTTTGCAACATCCTTTTAGGAGAAAACTACTTACTAATAAGAAATATTTAAACTCACGAAATTTTTTAAAAACATTTTGTGAGTAAAACAAAGATAAACTTTATATTTTATTAGTGCTTATTAATAAAAAAAATGGTTGTAATGATTTTTGAAATGAAATAATTAGTCATTTATTTTAAGATTAGCATTAAAAGAAGGATTTAAATAATGCATAATAGTTGAATGATTTACTATGTCGGACTTATTTTAAACGATCATTCGGGTCAGACTTTACAATGCATTTCTATCTACAATTTTATACATTGTGACTCTTGATGTATTTTAATTACATTATAAATAAATTTTTATTATAAATTTTGATGTAAATTTCAGATCGTTTAAAGCTTTAATAAAATACATTTATGTACATATTAACTAAGCTGAAACAAAACCTCTCATCAATTAAGATTCAACTAACAATATTTCCATTTCAAAATGCTTTTTTTGAACTCTTAATTAAACGGGATTCATAGTTATTTTAAGCGTACTAATCAAACCATGAAATGAAGCGCATATTGTAAGATAACAGTTCATTTATTGGAACATGAAGAAAAAAATACATTTATCGTGGTTTTATATTATAAAATATGAAAAGGTATTTCACGGCAATAACATTCTCCTGACATATGGCTTTGGTGTTTGTTATTACAGCGTATAACCATTGTTACAGAGTTTATTTACACAAGGTCGTGCCGCGCTATCATATGTATGTACAATGAAACTCAAGCCGGCAAGCAGTTGTGCGAGCCGTTGTCGTCGTATTATCCCTCAAAACGTAGTCGTGACAAGTAGGAGATACTAAACCTTGCGATTATTACGGCAAGCAATTATTAGCACGCATAATTAAGAATTTGTAAACGTATCGAGATAGCAACTATTTATCAAAGCAGATACCTCGCGCAATTTATTCATTTAAAGTAAAAAGAGCCAAACGATAGAAAATGTGAATTATAATAAATTATTTCGGTATTTATAGACAATAAGTGTCTTTTTAACAATACTTGGATTAAAATACAGGGTGTCTATAAAATGTGTTTCTACCCCCTATATTTCGGAAGTGATTTAAAATTGTGAATAGTTACGAAATACATTCGATCATTTCGAGGGACTCTTTTTTACGGAAGTTGGAGAATTAGAGTAGCCCCTCGACATGATCGGATATGTATTTTGCGGTTTTTCATAATTTTAAACCGTTTTCGAAATACAGAGGATGGAACTTTGTAGACACCCTGTATTTTCCGTATTACTCATTGAAAACTTTTGAGAGATTTAAATATAACTTGTCTACCGTTTTATGATTAATAATGCGCATTAATATATGAATTGGGGATCAAGTTCGAATAAAGAGAGCTCGTTTTACATCGATGTAATTAGTTTAAAATGGAAAATTTAAAAGAGACTGATCGTAGTCATTCGAGATGACAGGTAGCGTATATCGCATCGCGTATTTTCACATTATTGAATTTACTTATCAAAACGTGATCGTATCAAGTATTAACGAATACCAAATGCGATTCTTAAGAATAATTAATTAGCGTGTGTGATTAATTAATTCGCGAATATTGAGCGACTCATCAGAGCTTTATATCTTTTTTGTGTTAATTTTTAATCACATTTTAACGAGACACTGTCGCAATAATAATTAAGTGCACGTCACGTACGTTTAATACCGGAAGTGTAAAGTACAGTACAATTATCACTTTTCTGTAATTAGTATACGCGGTTATAATTAACTGTATGTTCATGAGTATTGTATTGTGTTACAAATGAAGGAATCTGAGAGGAGACTTGAAAGGCATCGGACGATAATTGAATGAGATGGATGAATTATATTATTATTTTTTATTTTACTAATAATTTTCATAAAAATTTTATCATATTTATAATATATATTTTAATCCCTTCTTGATACACATTTACATTTACACATGCTGTAGACATTTTCCTGTCATTTATAAACAAATATTCTTGTTTTTACATTGTCAATGATTCATCAAATAATATATATTGTAGTTAGACAAAAACAGAATTTATTATATATCAAACGGCTTATATATCAAAAAGATCGCATTAACGACCACCATCAAACCATTCACGCAGACATACTTCCCATTGACCATTTCCGCAATACAAATTCGTTAAATCGTACGGAAAATTTTTGGTTACGTTGGCACGTTAGCAATGCGCATTAATAAACCGACGGAAGGGAGCGAATCAGGGGGGAGGGAGTTGACCAAAGGGTGTATGCAGACATTTCGGTATTGCGCTTTCCCTGCGAGAACGAAGCTTTTGTTTAATTGCGTCGACCGTCACGGTACGGCGAATTCGCGGGACGTTAATGCGAATTTTGCGAGGGGTTCTGAGATATAATGTCGTAGGTGGAACCGGAGTTGTCATCCGTTAAAATGTGTCTAACGTGGCAAACATTTTTCATTTTCGTAATGCGCCCGCCGAATATAAAATACCCATCCACATAAGGCTTAGTGCCGTTAAATCGCAACGCGTTATGCTGCGTTTGAATTTTAATATTATTGTACGTATTTTACATATCGACGATTTACATGAAAAATTATTATAATATATCGCTGATCATGCGATTTCGCTGAGTATCAAGTTTATTATCATAATAATACCGATTCTCATACGAATGTTACTTAAAGATTCACTTTCGCAGGGACATATCCGTCTCCTATAATTCATCGCACTAACGGATTTATTTATAATGTGACAAAATGTGCGTGAAATCGCGGCCGTAAATTCTTGTTACCACCGTATATACTGTTGGACTCACCGGCTTTCAGCCCCCTCTTAATTTCACTCTGCAGAAGAATGCGCGCCTTTCTACATTCTCTTTCTCTCTTTCTCTCTTTCGCGATTGTATCATAATTCGCGAAAGGCGTAATTGTTAGCTCGGAGATAGGGAAAAATCGTGGGGTGCCTGCCACGAGGCAGAGGGAACGAGAGGAGCCTTCACCCTCCGCTCGTATATTTCGCGAGTTAGGTATATTTCTGAATTTTTAATCTCGTGAAATTTCACGCCGTCATAAGAGACGCGTGCTAACGCCAAACTTGCACGCCGAATACACGCCGCTCCGCACCGAAGGCCATTGTACGTTTATTAAACGCGTAGCACCTCCCACCTTCTCTTTCAACGAACTCTTGGGGATGTATGGGACGATTCGTTCTTACCCCGTGATTCTACCGAAATATAAAAACCTGTAAAGCTTCCTGGCGTGAGCTAGTCGAGGGTTTTACACGGCGGCCTCCTTATCGGATTACTCTCGCTAAGATACTCCTGTACGAACATAAATATTCGTAATGCGAATTTCAAAGAATTCATGAAGTAAACCGAATGCATCGGGACAAGAGATTGACTTGTAATGGAGAAACGTTCTCCAACGTGGTTTCGGTGTTCTATATTTTGCATCTTTTTTTTTTATCGCTATTATTTTACTGTCGCTGTCACGGTGACGTCAATGTTACACGTAACAAAAGAGTTAATAACTACTTGCATCGCGCGGTTTTCCGTACTTTACACTTGCGTACAGAAAATAACGTTCAGAGACATGGAAATTCGGTTACATCAAATGTGTCACTGGTATCAAAGGGGACGAAACGAAATGGGAATATAAAAAATATGAGATGTTTGAAATCGTCGGAAATTCAAAACGCCCAGCAACAATCGCGACCGCAAGGGTGCTTGTCCGCTTCAGAAAAAAACCCCCTTCCATACGTAGATCGCGAACGACAGCCGTACGTCGTAAAAGCGTGTGACGGCTCGATATTTCGACCGGGGCCATTCTCGCTGCTTGTTCCTGTTGGCGATTGATTCCAATCAGCGATGTCGGGACGCTTTGTTGGGAATGACGGACGACAGGGGCGAGGCACGGCCCTTTCTCCCTGTTCCCTCCCCCCCCCACTATCCTCCTTTATTGGTGCATCGCCGAGCCATTACTTGGTTCACTGTTAACGTTAAGTGCATCGCCTATAGGTACGCGGTGTCAGGACACTGAGGTAATAACGCCCTGCACTCGACCGTGCGCTGTAGGTATTCTGTGGCTGAGTGAGAACCGATTACCTCAAATTCTGCTTCCACGAGCGAGACCTGCTCTCCACGCTGTCGTAGCCACGAGGCTATCTCACATTTGCCATGGCTTCGCTTTGCAATCCGAGAATACGGATTCGTCTAGTCAACGCTCTCGCGTAACAGCGTCTACGTTACCATCTCCGTCTACTTTCTCAGGCGGAGCCCTAGATATAAAATTACTTTATTAAATTTAAAGTAATACCTTTTAGAAATTGCTCGTTATCTCGGCGACGTCTGACGAACGCTTTTTAATCTTCGTAAAAGATTTGTCATCCATTTAGTCTCCTCTGCTTAAAACATCACCAATGGTTCGGAAACGTTCTCTGCAGGTCTTCGTAAAAGGCTGCTGTAATCCAGCAGTGATTCATAAGGCTATTCGCGTTAAGTGGGTCAGCGTCTCCTGAGTGAGAGATTAAAAAAGGAGATTAAGCACCAGCCATCCCTTTATATTCAGTAGTATGTTAAAACGCCCGGAAGAATCGCCATTTAATGGAGCTCGCGCACGATCCGCCGAATCGCTCGAATTTTCCAAAGTAACGAAAGGAACTGTCCGGGTTGGATATCGAAGCTCCCCTGTTTTTTTATTACAACGTTCGCCGTCGTTACGCTTACGCGGCACGTCATATGGTCGCATCGTATTCCGTTCCCGCTTTTCCGCAGGATTTTATTATACTGCTCGAGTTTTTGACTTTTAAATATCGCTCGATTTACGGGAGAGAAGGACACGCGGTAGCGCCGCGATATATATCTTATCGCGCGATATTAACAAAGCATGGAAATCATGAAATATCCCGGCTGGATTGATATTTTTAAAGTAACGACAATTTAGTTATTAAAGAAGAGCATCTAAAAATAGTAGTGCAAAAATGATATTATCTCGCTACGGTATTAGTTCGTTTTAATATTCCCCAAGATATGCAATTTAGACGTTTCGCGAATATTGGTGCTTCAATTCCTATTTTCCCGATATAACTAACCGCGATTCCCGCACGGATCGGATTGGAATTTAATTATTTATCGAACCCACTGACATCGTGCAACCGACGACTGATGCGGATCTATTATCACTTTTCACTTTATATATAGCCCGAATAGATTAGATCTAGTATCACTTTATCGATTGGTTATAAATAACGAATTAATAATTCATGGATATATAGAAAATCGAAATATTAATAGATATAACAAAATATAAACAGATAAAACAAAAATATTCGGAAAAGCAAAGGTACTTTTTATTCATGGTATTTCTATTTTTTTGTATATATTGCGCCACAAATACCGAAAATGAAATTGGACACAATCTCTATTTGCGTAAGAAAATGTGAGCCTGGCGGAACGTGCTGATTCCCGAAAAAGGCGCGATGCATAACTCGATGCAAATGCGAGAGAAGAGTTTGGCCTAGGGCATCCGATTAGAAAAATGCCCTATCACGCAGCTTAGATCGCGAGAGAGCGTTTAGTATCGTAAAGTAAGCGCTGCTATGGCGATTACAGCGGGTATAATCGAGGCGAGCCGCGAAAATCCTCTATTATTGGATTTCGTTTAACTTTACGAATATCCCCATAAATATTTATCGATACACCTCCTCCACTTCCGATGTGCTGCGTTGGGGGTCGCGTCTGTCCGTGGACTCGGAAATCCTCTAGATATCCCTAAAGTTCGCCGGCAGTCGCCGAAGCGGAAGTGAACTCTTCTTTCGGAAGGTGCGCGCTGAATTATCACCGGATATTGAGACCGGTTGTCGCGGAAACATATTTCACATAGAGATTTCGCCGGGCGTTCGTGTCCTATTGACTTTTCGGTTATTACGTACAAAACTGACGCAAAATTTTCCTCCGCTACGATTCATCGGCTTTTGAAACTCTCAAATATTAAATCACATATTGCACTGAACGCTAAACTTCAAAATCAATAATCGTATACATGACATGGTCGCCATATATCTATATCTATCGTATATTTTTGCCTTCCACTTGTTCCGACAATTATCGTTATCCACGCATTGGTTTTTTGCGATAGGAAAAATCCTCTTCTCTCTTCGTAGATTTCACAAGGCCTCGAGGAAAGTCCATCCTGAGTAATCGTGATAGGTCCATAACGCGGCACCTCATTACTCGCGCATTTCTAGTTGTTACTTAAGATAGCACATTGTCGGGCAAAGCCCACGAAGCGTGTACACGGTATTATAATGCACCTGATGCGGTATATACCGAGTTTACGAGCCCATAAACCCGAACGAACTTTAATATAAGAATGTTATGGTGTAGTTTTCATAAATTTTACAGAGTAACGCCGCACATCGCCGCACTTTACCGCGATTCGATCGTGTCGCGTATTTTATTCATGTATCTGCGGAATGACTATATAATACTGCCCGATATTTTATCGATAGATGCGTCGGGATAATAAATTGGTTATTTAATGAGGATAAATACGTCGACATGTGACATTTTACAGAAACCGATACAATTCCGTTTTCGGTAGAATATGATCTGGAAATGCATCATAAATAAACATGCGCAACATAGCAGTTTCGAATGCCACTTAAGCGCATTCGCCGACATCGCTTTTTTTTTCTCCTCTCGTGAAACTTGCAGCCCGAAATAGTCATCCGGAATACGGAGATCAGTAATCGTAACTTTCTTTCGAGTGACATCGACGACGATCGCGATTCTGACGGAAGAAGAAATACTTCACGGTGACTTTTCCTCGCGAGAGAAACTTCTACGACCGGCAAGGAAATTACTTTCCACCAAGCTACGTATCCTGCTCCCGGGGTTTATGGTCTTGGAGCAGCGAACGACATTCGCGGCGGGAGGCGAAAGGAGGGCTTCGACGATTCAGCACATTTTCGGTCTTTCGTGTTTCGTTGAGGCGCGCGTGTCATCGCAGTACTGTCGAAAGGAACGGAGAATAGGTTGATCCGCGCGGAGATTGCGTGAAATAAATTTACGGTTTTTTTCGTAATTTTCATGATCTTTTCAAAAATTTAAATAGTACGAATCTCTAACTTCGAATAATTTGCAAATTGTTTTTTTTTTTCTAACAAAAAAATTGTCTGACAGTTACAAACCACGAAAAATGCAAGATTTTTCACAAAATAAACTTTTAGGTTGTTACGTTAAAAGCATCAGACAATATTGAATAATGTGCGGTGCCGATAACAATAAAATGCGTCGTGTTCTCTTCAGCAATTGTACGTCAGCAGCCGCATTGTGGACTCGCGAATCCGCAACGGATGCATGGATGTGGGACAAAAGTTTTTGAACGTGTTGTGGAACTATTGGACTTGTTAAATATCCTCTCTCTCTCTCATGGAAGCAGTACGGTAGATAAGTTTGTAAAATAAATTCCTTTCATTTTGGCACGGTTAATTTAAATAAGTGTTTTTTTAAACATTTGACCTGAAAGTGTCTTTTTTGCATAAATATAAATATCATTTCCTAGATTTATTCATGATACTTACGAATTTATAAAGTTACATTAAAATTTGGGATGATTGCTAAATGTTATTAATGGGTACATTTTGAGCAAAGACTAAATTAGATGGCCAAAAACCAGAACGTAATGCGTTGCTTCGAGTACTAAGTATTAATGCATTCGTTTCATCTCGGGTTTACAAACTTTCCGTATTTTCGTCCCTCTCACGCCGTATTTTCGGATTACGACATCAGGTACGTGGCTATACCGAACGAGGCCACCTAATTAAGGCGTTCGTTCGACCCCATGGATTATTTAAATCAATGTCACGCTGCTGGTCCTCGAGAGACTCGTTAGAAATAGGGCCAATTACCATTAAGAGGTCGACGCAGAACGGCGGTTCTCCAACCCCCCGCGAAAGTGAAAGAGTCCGAAATTGCGCGCTCGTGCCGTTCCCTCACCCTCAAGCAATAAACTCGAAAATCTTGCATCAAATCGCCCCTTCTAGGGGGAGGAGGAGAAGGATTGTCGTCTCATGTTTACTGTTTGTATACGGGGTATGACGTGTGTGCTCGCTTGATTTATATGTGTGTGCGCGGGATATTTCGCGCTGAGTACCGACGACGGTTCTTCGCTTACGACGCCAGCACCCCGCAATATCTGGCGGAATTAGTTGTCGCCTGAGTTCCGGGGTTAAAGGGGTTGCCAGACAACTGGTTAAAAGGATTATCCCTGCTTATGTTACTCGGCCCAAGCTAATGCCCCGCGCATTATTAAATCATTCCTGGAACCGTCGTGGAACAGTCCGTTGCCGGATGCCGTAAGACGTGAGTCCTCGTTCTCGTCCGTTACCGAATATTCTCGTTGGCATTACTTGGAGAGTAACCGTCGCGAAAACACAAACGGAATTACCACACTTAGAGGGCACTCCTCCAAAATTCCTACCCCAAGAGCTGTTCCGCGCCGTATCCCCTTGGTACTTGACCCTAAGTTCAAAGAAGTTACCTTTGCCAAAGAGTGCTGGAGAACGGAAATTTTATTTCACGAGTATTGGCATTGCATCTTCTTCAAGTATTTTTTTTTTTAATTCATTTAATGAATAAAGCATTTACACAGCTTGCTCCGATTTAAGTTCAACTTAGGGCGATTTAAATGGTATAAATTAGTTTTAGAAAATATCATTGTCTACTTTTGAAAGAAGAAAACTGACGTTTTCCTTTCTTTCTGAAATATGCTGATTAGATTTTGACAAATTGAATCATATGAACGGAATAATCTTCTTCTATGGAGAAGAAAGACATTCTTAAAGGATAAAATCAAACCGAGGTAGAAAAGTTTTCGCAGTAACTATACATCCTCTGAATGAGCAATGAACTTTGTCCGCCAAATGGGACCGAAGAGCTCGCGATTACGCAAATCTGCCATAATTCACACAAGCACCTTCACTCGCTGAGGTTACACGACTGCTTACCATACTGAAAGTTCCTTAATCCGCGGATTCGAACAGTAGCAACTGCATCGTCGTGCAGTAGAAGAAACTCACTTTGAAGCGTGCAGCGTTCGATAGTACAGTCCGTAGTTTCTTTCTACTTTCCGCGTTCCGCTTTTCCCCGCCCTCTCGCTCCTCTTCCTCTTCCTCCGTCTTCTTTCACCGAGACGAACGCCGGTCGAATGGCTTCCCATTTAAAGTTATGGACGCTGAAATCCTCCCGGAACTGTCCGCGTAGGTGAAGGGAACGACGAAGTCATTGTTCCGCAGGTCGGTCGTTCATTTGCCGGCGTTGCATGCTCCTGCAGCAGCGTGTACGGCACACGGTGGGTAGGTGCAGTTGCATTCGCGTCGTGCTCGCGTTGGCCTCATGTGCGATCCCTTTACGCTCCTCGAGTTTATGGGCGCAAGCCATCGTGTCTACGTTTGCTCCGGGCTTTACCGTCGACACGACCCTACCCGTTGGTAACTCCGTGCGCCCGCTATCGCACGTTGCCCGGAAGCTTACGAGCTCTCGCTCAGCTTGTATCGCGAAAGACAGGGAGAGAAACGGCCGGAGCGGGCGTGGAATGAAATAACGGGGTAGCAATCTCTCGAGGATCGAGTCCCCGAGGAATGATTCGCGTCGTAATCACGGACTTCGTCTTAATGAAAATTTCGTGGCTTTCACGTGGCGGTAGTACGAACGTTTCGGGAAAAGAAAAACGCGTACGCAAATAGACGTCTATAGAGAAAGTAAGTCTCTGGCAAATCAATGCAGCGCTGCTCTCGTTGGAAAACAAACCGCTTCACGAATATAATAATAGTTTGTAATAATTACTTTTTGAAACAAGAATGCCTTCTACGATCAAGCTAGATCTTAGTGCTTTTATATATTTTACTTGTGTGATTTTTTATATACCTTTTCTCAAATTTAACCGACTGCGCGCCGAATTACTTTTCCGGTCATAACACAGCTATAAGTTGAACATGAACATGTAATATCACATTTATTAAATTAGAAATAATTTAATAATTAGCGATGCTAACTTGCATCTTGATGTTAGACCCCTTTTCCCCCCTGAAAAACTTATAGCTGTGTTATGACTGGAAAAGTAATTCGGCGCGCAGTCGGTTGAATTTGGAAAAAGGTATATAAAAAATCACAAGTAAAATATATAAAAGCACTAAGATCTAGCTTGACCGTAGAAGGCGTTCTTGTTTCAATTTATATGTTATACATTATCGGTCGAATATCTCTCTAATTTTATAATTACTTTTTATTTAAATTATTAATTACTATTAATAATGAATAAATACGACTGCATACTTTATTTGATAACACACATAAAAAGATGACGAGAAATAAAGAGGAAAATTACAATGAAGAAAATTCTTGCGTTTGAGACATGCAAAAGTTCCATAGAATTATAAAATGCGTAATTTATCTCTGGTCGCGCATATACGAGAGAAAGAATTTAATTCAGCATTGCATTTGGTGAAACTTACATTTTACGCTTCTGTGCATCCTTGCATATTGCATTGAAGAGTTCCGCGCAAAGTAATTGCTCTAGCGAAAGTTGGCAATTTTCATGACTAATGGTAATGTTAAATTGAAAGTGCGAACGGAAGTAATGAATTGGATTGCGCGCTGTAATTAAGTGTCGATGATTACGACGATGTATCAATCAACAGGTGAATCCAGCCGACGTTCAGAGACCGCTATGACTACAGTTGTTCTAACGTGTCAGCAAATATAGATTACGATCCAACTTTATCACGCTACTGCCATTGTACGGACGCATCGGCGGCGGCGCAACCGCGTCGAAATACCAGCGAAATACGTTCACGCGGCGCATGCAAACATTTTGCATGGATTTTTCAGAATTTATTGACGGAGACGCGATGTAGCTCAATGTTACGAAAATTTCGTACGGCCGAAAGCACTCGCGCTTGCGATATCGCGAATGGCCGAAAATCGATTCCGGAAGCTGCAGCCGAAACGCTAAGCGTCGTTTCAACAGCGCGAGGCCGCGGCACCACGCACGATACACAACGTGCGCATTGATCGGGGAAACCGCAATGGAACGACGGGAGAGCAGCTCCGGCAGCAGACCGCTCGGCTATCCCGCTGGGGAAAAATATATTTTTGCAGCGGCTTAATCTGAAAATAATTCGACTTTATGGTGACATTTAACCGCGTGAGGCGGGCGGCGTGGGCGGCGCGGCCTCGAGGGAGCGCGGAGCGCAACGTGCGGCTTCCGACTCGTTCCACGTACGCGCGGTTAATTGTTAGACACGTGTGTGCAAGTCCAATTAAACCATTATGTGAGGGGGCGCGAGAAGCGGGAGAGAGTAACAGAAATATAAAATCTCGGCAGAGTGCAATAATTCACTGGCGTTTCCGCGTCGAGTTTCGCTCACCTCGGCGTTTTAACTGGTTTTTATAGTTTCTCGCGTTTCCCTCGTTACAGCCCCGGGATTTTGCATTCGTCGCGACTGCCTTACCGGTTGTAACACGGTCGTTAAACACCAACGCGACCTCGGGTTTGCGTACAGGGGACGGGAAAAAGAGAGCGGGACAAAAGGAATATGCCGTGCAACCCTACTGCGTGACTCGCCTCGCGAAATTCGAGTCGCCTGTACACACGGCGACCGTGACCGGCGCGGCTACGTTCAATCGCTGCTATTTTCAGAATTCGCGAACGAAAATGGAAAGCCGATGTACCGCTAACGAGAATTCGCGCGGCGCAAATCTCACCGGTACAAACCTCACACCGCCGTAAGTGCATCCCAGAATTTTTCCATTTCGCGATTTTATTTTCAGCCGCGCGTTTGCGCGCGGCTGCCTGGGACCGGGTGGAAGAGACGCGCGCGCGGTGACGAAGAAAACGCGAGGATCACGAGCACGTGAAAACACGTTGTCGATGACGGAGGGCGGAGCGACGGGATGGTAGGTCGGCGCGGCAGTCGGCCGGGAATAAGTTATGAACTCTATGCATTTTAAATGACTAAATCTCTGGGCCGAACGTACTCTTTGCTGGATTTTTCCGGGCGAGAAATGCATTATTGGCCCGGCAATCTCCCTAGACGCCGCGCCGCGTCGGAGTGGCAT
>QKQZ01038938.1:0-16760 GCA_003595255.1 Solenopsis fugax
AAGGCCATGCGGATTTAAAGACCCAACAACTGATACCGTGCATATGCGTTTCAGTAGATTAGGTCAACGTTTTTCCCGCTGATTATTAGTGAGGGAAAACTTGCGTTGCATCGCGTTCCGAATTTTCCTATCACTTGGTAAACTTGTGTATGCACGGATGGTGAAGAATCTCTATAGATTAAACTCTATTTACCGAATAAAATTTTAGTTGAAACTTAAATAGTAACTAACATTTTATTTATAATTGAAAAATGTGAAACCGGGAAAAGTTTTTCATAAATAATTATATATCAAATATATATATATACATTTATGTATGTATATGTATGTATATTTATATATTTATTTATATATGGACATGTTTGATATATAATTATATATGAAAAATTATTTCTCGGGAAGTATTAAGTTTAACAATTTATGAAATATATTTATAATAAAGTTCGATAAAAGCGAAATAATTTTATAAAAAGATAAGATTGCTTATTTATATCTTTTTCAGATTATAACGCATATTCTCTAAGACGAAAACAAATGACATTGGCTTTGGATCTACAGCTAATTTTCTGAATACTTCGACGTATAATAGTCATCTAGTAAATAATAATGTTTCGATTGTAAAATTTTATTATGTAATGCAAGATTAATATAATAATTACTTTTAAAAGAATTTTAATGAATTATATAATAAAAATAAGATACAAGTTATTATTATTACTATAATTTTTTCTAAAAAGATAACGAAAAGAACAATTTCACTGCATCTAATTTAGCTAGATACAAATCAGAAAATAATTTTGTTGAACCATGAAAATAATTATGTATGACACCCAAGCATGATAATGTTGTTACAAATAGTTTTAACATTTTAAACATCCGATACAATTTTTTAAATGGTTCAACATAATTATTTTCAGATTTGTACTTTAGCAAAATTGTTCTTTTCGTGTATCTAATTTTTCAACGTGTGCTTTTCATAAACGTTTAAGACAGTGTAAATAGTAGAGGAGTGAAATGGATTAGATAAAGATATCTGAAGAATTAATTGTTCGTCTTTATCTATCTAATCCATCTTACTTCTGTTTTAGTATGGAAGAGAACCACAAAATCGTGAACATTACCTACGAAATTTATAAACATTGGCTGCGAAATTCAATGTTTACATTTTATAAAGACGTTTCCAAATAAAATCATAGCTGTGGCCTTTTTCAGATTTCTCTGTTACATATTGAGTAGCTATTTAAAATTCTCATCGATTTAAATGTAACAATTTTGTGTTTACAATTTTGATATACATTATAAATTATATATTAAATCTATCGTCTCTTTGAGAAGTAAAATTTAATTTGACCAGTTGGAAAAGTATATCTCTTGTAAATTAATTTATTGTTATTACCTCATGCCAAAATTTACATTATAACATTTACGTACTGAGTCACTCCACGTTAAAAGTCGTATCCGTGGAGGAATTATCATTAGCGAGAAACAGAGCTGGTACATTTCAATATCGATAGTTAGTATATTTGAGCACTGAAAGAGTATACCTCACATCGGTCAATTCGGTAACATTGCGAAAGTTTTAAAATATTAAAAGTTTAATATTAAATGACTATTAAATATAAATATCACATAAACAACAAATATAAAATAAATACATTTCCCTTGAAATTAGACATTTTACATTTATTATTTAATTTGATAATTTAGAATCAAATTATGGGTGCGTTCCGTTTCACACATGATGCGTATGATGCATCCTTATTGTCCATTGAATATTAATCAAAGATATATAATGTATATATGCGCATCATGCATGAAACAGAATGCTCCCTATCCTTTCTTTAATTAATATAACAAAACACAATCTTTCAAATGTACAACAAACTTCATAGAGAACGAATTCTCTTGTGATGTAAAAAGTTTAAAATGTGCACGTTAATGGTTAGATTTAAAAAAATCAAATAATAAACGTCACATTAGAGATTGCATTTACATTATAGGCATTTCAAAATGGACATTAAAAATATCAACAGTGAAAATATTTGTTCCTCTAAAGAGAATTATTATTCAGATATTATTACAGGTAAGACTTTTATTACTTTTTTGAAATCAAAGCGTGCTTGATTATACAATGTACTGATTATATTGACTAATTGGACAAATCACACAGACACAGGACTAGTTGATCTATCTAGTGTCCCGAGAAAAACTAATCTCGCAGGACAAATTCCTACCGAAGAACACAGTTCGATTGTAAAAGTCATTAAAGTACAAGAAATGCAAACTTTCCTTGACGCAGCTGAGCAATGGATGACTTTTCCCGAAGATAAATCTATTGTACTCAAATACATGCGAAAGCAACTACACGATTTGATTGAGATTTATAATGCATATAAACTCTTATACAATTTAATTTTTAATAAAAAAACATTTAATATTTAATAATTTATGAAACTTACATTCCTATATAAATAAAGGCATTTCCGGAGAAAACCTTTTTACCAAAACTACAAATGGCATATAACATTCCGACGCGCAATATTGAAATGGAAAGAAGACGAAAAAAATATAAGAATCTCAAGATAGAAGATGTCTTGAAAGAGGAAGGTGTCAAGCCATATGACATGTTACCATTTGAGAAAATTCGCCCGCTACTTTCTTACGATGAGAAATACGATTTATACTCCAAGGCAAGTTATTTACCACTGGAACTATTTGACGACGAGGAATACGATTGTAGGTGAGAAATCCGATGTTATAATAATTGTATGTTTGTCAAGTAATGCCATTTTACTTGTCACAATTATCTCAATTACAATTAACTAATTTATTTAAAAATTGTAGTATTTCTACATAAATTAAATAAATTAGTTAATTGTAATTGAGAGAATTGTAAAAGTATAATATCATATATGTAATAAACTCAGCAAAGATATTAAAAGATAGATAATTTAAAATTAAAATTTTATAACAAAAAAGCATTTTATCTCTCTAATATAATAAGTCTTGTAAAAATTAATAAAAAATATTAAAATATGTGAAAAAGAAACTATTTTTCTATTTGCTCTAAGAATGTAATGATAAGCAGTATGTAATGATAAACACTTATGTTTAAAGATTACTTTTAATTTTTTTACTTACACATACGCGTCTATATTATAACTTATAAATATTTAAAAAATATACAGAATTGTTGAAAGCAAAATAACTTATGAAGGACTCTTCTAAATGCAAAATAATAACATATATAATAATAAAAACGATTTTCTCGTTAAAGTAGCATCATACGATATTACGATGGCTTTAAAGATTAGCTCTAGATAAGCTTGTAATTTAAACATAATTTTACAAATTCGGTACGCTTCCATGGTTTTAGATTAGAGAATAAAGTTTGATATATTGTAGCAAACATCGGATATTAAAGTAAGTCACTACATGAATATGTCAAGTGGAGCTTCCATTTTAAAGAAGCACCATCGAAACTTTTGTACATCAAAGAACTCGTATTAAAATTTAAATTGTTATAATATTTTTAATGATAGTAAAAAACTGAAATTTAGATTTAAAAATTATATCAATTCAAATTTACTTAAAATACATGTCTATTTGTTTTACAATTTTGTCTAAAGATTTAAATATCTATATTCTCTCTATAAGAGATCTACTTTTTACGATTTCTTTTTCTCTCTCTCTTTCTTTCTCTCTCAACTTATACAATTTGTATTTCTTTAAAAGTATTTTTTGCTAATTCAATACTATCTTCGCCATTGTTAACATACCTATAATTTTCTTTTGCAATTCAACAGAACAGCAGAGGAATGGATAAATCTGGGCATTTTCAATAGCGTTCGTTATCCGTTACCAGCCACAATATTTGTTGAGAGGGTTATAGATAAGAAGTTGATATTTGATCGCAATGATAATACATGGAATAATTTGTACGATTGGTTTAATGCCGCCGTTATGGATTACGATAACGAAAGAAAAGTGTGGACTGTTCTCACTCTAGATGGTTTTAAGCGAAAATTTCTTCTGCCTAGAATATATATCCGATTTTTTGGAGAAGATCCTAAAAGATTTGCTAAGAGGGTTGCTGCTGCCATCAAACAAAGACAAATCGCGGAGACTATTATTAGGTTAATTCAGAAATATTTTTTAGTATTGATATTTTTAAATAATAATAAGGGAAGCACAATTAATTAAAGTTGAGCTTTAATATTATGCGTAATATATGACTAGAAAAGTTAATTTGTCGAGATAAAGTCATATGAAAGATTCGCTGTAGAAATTATGAAGCAAGTTTATGAAGTACTAAATGAAATACTAAAATTAAAAAAGATTTTTTCACTTTGTTCACTTAAATTCTAATAAAAAATAAATAAATATGCACAAGAAACGATAAAGAGGATATCTACATTTTTAATATCTTTTATCATGTAACAATTTAATGACACAGAATTGAGATTCGTACAACTAAAAAAAGTTTCAATAAAACTGGTATCAGTATTTTATATTTTATAAAAGTGTAATAACACTAAATATTGTTAAAGTAATTTGTAAAGTATCCATTTTAAGCAATGCAGAAAAAATATGAATTTGTAAATATGTTCAAAGATTTATTTTCTTAACAGACTTAAAAAGAAAACGTAGGGTATGTATAAAAATAGAGAGATAAATTCCAGATTTTTCTCAGTAATTTTAATAAGAAACTTTGTGAAATAATTTGAGAGTTTCTCGGAATAATTAAACCATATAATTATATATAGGTATCACTTTTATTTGGACTGTATGGTAGTAGAAGGTATGCCAACACTGGATGAAAAGCACCAGGAAGTTATAATCTTGTCAGTCACGCGAAAAAATTTCGTGAAATATGAATCCAAATGTCTTTTGAGCGTAGGTACATCTCCTATTTATTTTCTTCAATTACTGATTCTTTTTTAAATATTTAGTTAATGGACGAAGTCGTGTTGGAATATCGTCGCGTAATGTGCGACCTTATGTGGAGATCTCTCATACAAAACCAGCCAGGAATTTTTAATTTTATTATGTGGAATGGAATTAATGACACTCACGAGCTTAAAATACCAGAAATGGGAAAATTGTACACTGAAATGGAAAATTTTACGGTATTTACAAAGAGTATTTTACGTTTGATAAACATCTTATTCAGGAGATTTAATCAAGATTTATTGCAGGAGATCAAAAAGATTTTCTCTGGAATGGTTTTGTATGTTTTGCCGGAGGTATATCAAGCTATGGAGTGCGTAGTTATCGAATGCATTAACATAACGAATATGAATCTCTTTGTCTCGAATTATGGAAAATCTATGCATCTATCGGAGTTCAAATTGCAGCAGCAGCATGAGACTGGTACAGTGATAAAGTGTCTGAAAGAAATGTGGTTGGAGAAGATTATACAGTCAGTTAGACTGTGTTTAAGGGATGTCGGGAAAGGATGGTTTGAAATTGAGCAAAAAAATCTTAATATGTATGATATAATGAAATTGAAACGATTTATGGATCTTATTGCACATCGAATGCAGGTAACTTAAAATATTTGATTGCACTTGATACAATTGTTTCAGCTTTAATAAGCATAATAAAATATATGTTTATAATGTGTATTAAAGCTGAAACAATTGTATTAATGTTATGTTAATGCATTTTATTTTTTTATTGCATTTATTTATTTTAAATTCTTAATATATAGCTACATAATTATAATTTTAATTATGGTTAATTAAATAAAATGTTTTAAGAGATCGTGGGTGAAAGAAAAAAAAATTATTTTAAATTATTTTAAAATAGAAAATGAAAAAGTTAATTCAAATTCGTATTTGACATCTTTAACAAAATTTTAAAGAAATATAAGTTTTATAAAATACAATTATTTCATTGACAAATTATATTAATTATATTATTTTATCTGTTATTAAAGGGTGCTCTTCGAGAACTCGTGAAAAAATCGATTGTTTTCTATTTAGAAATATTAGAAACTCCAGCTGTTTGTACATTAAATGTGGATGCAAATTTTGTGTGGGGGGATGATCTCGTAAACACACACTTTAAGTCTTCAGTGAATCCTATCTTTAATATTGATATCGCTATGAATGATAAAACTGTTTATTATTTAACAGAGCCTGAATCATTTGTGGTATGGATAATACATATTTTGTAAACTAATTCACTCATTTATAGATTTTTTATAATAAATAAAAACAAAGAATAAATATAGCATGCACATATCTAAACTATATCTACTATTGATTCGATAAATTAATTTTATTATAAATTGTGTGTCTAAATATTAAATGTTTAATAAATTATTTTATTTTTAGGAAATTATTATAGCCATATTAGATAGTTCTTTGAGCCAGTGCTATCAAATTAGACAAGTTCACCCTTTCTTGTTACCCTTCTTGACATTCCCCAAAGATTTGTATCTTAGCTCCGTCGGCTTACTGGAAGAGCAGGTTTGCGAAGTTCGGGAACGCCTGAGGATCGCTTATCAAAAGTCTGTAATACCCTTGAAGGCATATGCAGCTGAATATCAGCAATATTTAGAAATTTACAAATTGGACGTCGAAAAATATGTAGAGTGAGTTCAGATCGCTTCAGGCAATATCAGAAATGCTATTTAATTGAATTTCTGAATCAAAGAAGAACGAGATCGATTAACAAAGTGAAAAAAATATCAATTATCTTTTTAATTATCACTTTTTTGTAGGGATTTTAAAAAAGCAGGTCACACCCCCGCGGAAATCAGAGATGAAGTATCCTTCCATTTTAAGATGAAATCGATCCTCGAGTACGCATTGCCGAAGGACATTGTTATAGGACCCTTCCGCGTGAATGTTCTCCCTCTCAAGGAATTTCTCGTGCAGAAACGACAGAAATGTTGTGCGCAGTTGCTTGTCATGTTTACCGAGAGCTTAAGAATGAAAATCGATGTTGCTCTGTCTGATTACGTGCAGATCCGAACGAGGCTAAAGGTACCGCCACGCAATATCGAGCACTTGTTCGAAGAACAGGACTGGATAGAAACTGTACCACTAACAGTAAAAAATCTGGATGAAACCGTACAAAGGCTGAAGCATGAATATAATATCCTCGATCACTTCTGGTGGAATCTATCTGATGAAGATTTTGAAGCCAAATGGCAAGCTATCGATTTTCCTCGGCAAGTGCAGCTATACGTAAGAATTATCAATTGCTTTGTATGACGACGCATTGATGTATTATTATAAATAATAAATAATCAAATTAAGTAGTCAAATAAATTAAATAATTAATAAAATTTTTTAAAATATATTAATGTTTTAAAAAGTATCTGTCAAAGATTAAATTATCAAGAGTATTGTTAAAATTATTATGTAGTATATTATTTAAAATTGATAACGTAATGTTTTAAATTAATAAAATTAACTAATATTTTATCATGTAATTCTTAAATAATATAATAATATATTATTTTCTAAAAAAATTATTACCAATTTTTAATTTTGTACTTTTCTATCATTTACTATACAGATCGACGAGACAAGAAGTCGCTTTGTCAGTGAATATGACAAATTTCATAAATTACAAGTGCAAGAAGAAATTCTTTTATGGGAAAGAATCAATACACTTGTGGGAAACGTTACCAATATAACATTGCAGACGGATATCAACAAAGTACATGAAATGGCTGTAGAAGTAAAGAAAATTTGGAAAATGTTAAAAGATTGCCAAGAATCGGGTTTATTGTTGAACAAGCGGCAAAAATTATTCGGCATAGATGTTGTGTCGTTCGAACAATTAGATAAATTGATAAAAGAATTCGAACCTTATCAAATCTTATGGATTACTGCATCCGGTAAATGTTATATATAATACATATTAATATACAATAAATGTTACATAAACATTTGAGAATATTTAATTCGAAATGATAACAATTACAATAATTTAATATAAAATTTTGATAAAATTGTTGGCATTTTTACATACTTTCAAAATGCAGATTGGTTAAAATGGCAGGAAATATGGATGGAAAATCCTCTGATAAATCTCGATGTGGATCAAATCGAAAGTGTGATTTCTGATCTGTGCAAAGCTATGTCGCGTTGCGTGAAAGTATTTCAAGAGAATCCGAGTAGGTTGAGATTTCGCTTAGAATTTATTGAGTTTCGACTGTATTATATGTGAACTACAAAGAAACTGGCATGCGACAAAGAAAAAGAATCGTCTATATATTTTTCATGGATTATAGAGATGGCTGCTATAGCGTTCACTATAAGAGATCAAATCGAAGCATTTAAGCCCTACGCTGGTATGATACAAGCTTTGCGATATCCAGAGATGAAAACTCGACACTTTAATGAACTTACAAAGAAAACGAATATACAAATGGCACTCACACCAACTTTGACTTTTAAGAGCTTACTTCTTCTTGATATAATGAAATATGAGAAAATCGTGAAGACCGTTGCAGATGCTGCGACAAAAGAATTCTTGATAGAAAGTACACTAAATAAAATAATGGCTGATTGGAAAGCAATAACGATGGAAATTTTACCTTATAAAAATACGGGTGTGCAAAAACATTTATTCCATTTCATAGATTTTTCAATACATTTTAAATAGATTAAAATATCACGTATCAAGTTTTACATCTATAGTATTTTTTATATAAATATTAAAAGTAT
Organism: Solenopsis fugax; assembly: GCA_003595255.1. Taxonomy (NCBI): domain Eukaryota; kingdom Metazoa; phylum Arthropoda; class Insecta; order Hymenoptera; family Formicidae; genus Solenopsis; species Solenopsis fugax. Next base: position 8,691 of record QKQZ01038938.1, read on the forward strand.
GATTTTAAATGATAATTTATATTTTACAAATTAGAAATTTAACGTTAAGATCTTTGTTACTTGTGCATTTGATTAAACTATAATAAGTATTAAATATTTTGTTTTACAATATTTCTATTAAATTTAAAATATGTGTTTAAAATATTAAAATTAACATATATTAGCCTTTATAATATAAATAGTATCATAATTTTTATATAGATAAATATATTATTAAGATTTCTGACGAGGTCATCATTCTTTTGGACGACGATATATTTAAAATTCAGCATCTTAGATTTAATCCCTTCAAAGCTGCTTTTGAGAGCCAAATCGATGAGTGGGAAGCTAAATTAAGATTAATTCAGGAAGTGATCACGCTGTGGGTGGAGGTGCAAAAGTAATAATCACATCTAGACTTTTGTTTGTTATTGCATTAGGATATATTCGTATTGATTTTATATGCACAGACAATGGATGTATCTAGAACCAATATTTGCATCTGAAGACATTAATCGACAATTGCCAGTGGAATCACGTAAATTCAATACGATGGAGCGCAACTTGACACGTATTACAAAAAACGCCCGCGATTATCCATATGTACGTAATATAAATTTATTTTCTCATTTTTCGCGTATTTTTCCGTTCCGCGACGTATTGAAGTATTGAAAATTCTAAAAAAGGATATTAGTTTACTTCATACAAGTATGTGATAAATATTAACATATTTAATCTATATTGTTAATTTTGGAATAATTATAAAGTATATAATTAAATTTTCTAAATATTAATGGATTAAGAGAGAATTTTATACTTGTATGTTTATGTTTTGTTGGTAATTATCATTTTATTCATTTTCTTAATAATAATTATTTTAAGTATATATTTGCATTAACCAAAAATTTGTTAACTATTTTCTAATGAAATACATTTGTTCAGAATATTTTATTATTTAATTATTAGAGAGAGTGAGAGAGAAAAGATATTTTATAATATGTATAATAAGTATTAAAATAAAATTTTTATCTCTAAAACTTCATCTTACATAACACAGGTAATTACAACATGCGTGGATAAGGTCTTGTTATCGAACTTGAAGGAATGTCTATTGATCCTAGAAACCATTGAGAAAGATTTATCCGATTATCTGGAAACCAAACGAATGATTTTTCCACGCTTCTTCTTCCTAAGCGACGATGAACTTCTGGAGATAATCATTCAGTCTAAAGATATTCAAGCGGTGCAACCGCATCTAAAGAAGTGCTTCGAGAACATAAAGGGATTAAGATTTGAGAATCCAGATCTCAGGATAACGACGATGTATTCTGCCGAGCACGAAGAGGTCGCGCTACGGCCAATGATCTATCCCGAGGGAAATGTGGAAAATTGGCTGGGACAAGTAGAGAATGCGATGCGTAATACCCTACGTGAGATCATCGGCGAGGCTCTTGAAATAATAGAAACGACACCGCGTGAGGAATGGGTGTATATGTGGCCGGGCCAAATAGTCCTTTGCGGAGGTCAAATACATTGGACTGCCCATGTGGAAGAAAGTATCAAGAACGATACTGTGTCCAACTATTACAATTTGATGTTGCTGCACGTACGTAATATATCTATCTTAAAATCCAGCGAGAAATGACTCATAGAATCGATATCAAATCGACGTCGAAATCATGGATATTAAATCGTATCAAAATAATGTTTGAAATTTGAAGCTCATTTCGAAATTTGTGTTTTATCTGATAATTTTAAAAAGAAAATATTAACTTGTGACTCGTATTCATCGTTAGTTTTTAAAACTAGCAAGTTATGTATTTTCTATTAGAACATCGATATTTTATCATTTCAATATCGATTCGAAGATATTTTGATATGCTTTATAAGTACATTTGCTTTTGCTATTACATCAAATAAATAATATAAATAAAAAATTACATTGTATCGGTGAACATGGCTAATGTAAAAATTTTATGATTTAAGTATGTAATTACATTGCAATAGTAACATGCAATATAAACATAATGTTGATTCTTCCGATAAGATCAAAATTCAGATATAATCTGAAAATAATTGAAAAGCAATATCTTTTACAAAGAGATATAAAATATGACTAATACATTTTCACAAAATACTTTCATAAGCTTGCGATTGCCGAGATTAATTAATTTATAACTAAACTATTCAATAATTTTAATAAAAATTAGACAGAGCTATTTAGTCACATATTAGATCTCGAACAGTAATCACCTCTTTTCTGCAGAATTTGTTTGTGTATTTACCATAAGGATTTATATCGCACTGAGGTATATTGGTATTCAGAGTTTCCCAGTCCGAGGGGGAAGGGGGAGAATTTCATCTCCTCTTGCAATTAAAGGAAACCTCTTCGGATTCAGCAACCCATTAGTGACTCAACCGTTGTTAGACTGAGGACGAATGATTGAATGCACCCAGATGTACAACCGCTCACTGAACGGCTAAGTAACAATTGAAGATGATTGGTTCTTACCTTCGGATCCAACTAATCATCTTTAATTGCTATTTAGCCACTCAAGCGGTTGCACATATGAATACATCCATTGATTACATGAAATTCTGTAATATGATGCGCTGGCTGACCCAATGAGAGTTCAAACGTTTATTTTTACTTATTTTATGTAATAAATTTTGAAAATGTTTATAATTTAATTTGTGCATTAATAACCCCGTATTCTCACTAGCCTTGCCTTCGTTCTATTTAAATTTTAAGAGTCCATTGTTTATTTGTGATTAATAACTTTGACATTATAAATATTATCCTTTGTTGGAGAAAAATACCCTGTGGAAAATAAAAATCAGAGCGTAAGTCGAATAAAAGGGGAGAATAAAATGTAAATGAAATTTCTCCAAGTTTTAATGTCTCTTTATCATGTATTATTGTCCGAATTTTTGCTCCTTAGATTTTTATTTACGTTTCTGTCATTCTCCTCTTATATTCGATCTATACTTCAATTTTTTTTCCGGGTAATAGTAATTATTTTCAATTTTTAATTAAATATTTCTTCTTTAATTAAATTTATAATTAAATTTTAGTTAGAATTGTGAAATATAAGGTCTGTATTCAAAACGTGCTTTTAACGATGTTAATGCACTGTTTGTCATTCTTTGTATTACGTATAATGAACAATTAAGGTATAAGGATACGCTACGTAATAGCTCTGTGTAAAAATTATTTTAAATACTTAATATTCTTGAGAGTTATATATTTGAGTTTGTTAAGATATTATTTAAAAATGATTTCGATTTTATTCTTATAGATTACAGAACGATTTTTTTAATCTGAAAAAAAACTTACAATTGATGATGAGGTAATATTATGATTATGCGAGGTAAAAGTAAAAAGTTATTTTGGAATTCTTAAGAATGCTTTTAGAAATAGGACAAAACAGAAATTCATTTCTTGATTCAGGACATAAAAAGAAAACTTATTTTTATTTTCTCTGTACTATCTGGGTAATAATTTAATTCAATATAAATAGTTGAAAAAAAGTATTCAATATTGATTTAAAATCGAATCATTTTGAATCAATAATTCAGAAAATTGTGACATGAATCAATCGAAATCAATGAATATTTCGAATAGTTTTCGTATATGTTTTCAATGTAAATTCGACATTGATTTGATGAACGGTTTCTCGCTACAAAAATACATAAAACTTGAAATCGCTGTTTGCAGTGAATAATGTAATAATTTCATCATTGGATAAATATCTAATATCTCAGTATATTTTATTTCTATTTTAGAATCTCGAGAACATTAAAATGTATAAGTAAGCTAAAGCACTTCAAAGACAAAGATGTTAAAGAGTTTTACTTTTTTCTTGTTTTTTCTTTCTCTCTTGCATTCTTTTATAAAATAAAGTTTATTAGGTAAATGCATTTCTCGACTTTTTCGTTCTTTCTTGTATAGTAACATTCTCTTATGCGACAAAAAGTTCAACAGTTATTTAAAGTAAAAGGTTATCTCGCTTCTTTGAAGTTGTACACTGTATATAAATAACATTTATGTTTATAATTTTAATGAGCATTAAATTAAAAAATTCTCTCCTTGAGAAAATGGAAAGATAAACGTGCCTATAGATATATTCATTTGTTATACAAAGAAAGTTTAACATTATATTGTTTTTTTTAGTAAGTAAAAAGTAATTTACAAATAATCAGTACACGTTTGATTAATATCTCATAGCTCGAAAAGTTGCAAAAATTAATACGTGGTCCGCAAACTGAGGTGCAAAGATTGATGTTGGAGACTGTAATTACAATTGAGGTTCATGCCAAGGATGTTTTATACAAACTAATCCAAGAGAGAGTGACCAATACCAACGAATTTGAATGGATTTCTCAATTACGATATTATTGGGTAGATAACAAGGATTTGAAGATTCGCGCAATAAACGCTGAATTTTCGTATGAGTAAGTTTAACTTATATTGCATAAATTACTAAAACTGTAAAAAAAAGAGATATAAACAATAAATCAACTTTGCTTATAACTGAATTTGACAAAAAAATGTTAAATATAATTTAAAAATTTAATTGGAATAATAATTTCTAAGAGAATTAATTTAAGTTTATTAAATTTATTAACTTTCTTATTGAATTTTATGGCAGTCGTGTAACAATATGTTATGCACTGAGGCAAGTACGTAGCTAACAAAATGACGAAGTTTTTAAGCATATTAAAACTTACACACTTATTCAAAACTGTTTACGTCTCCTATATTAAGCAAAGGGAAAAGAGAAATTTTAACTTTAATAACTGCTCGTTGACCATACAAAGTTGATGACTTTCTAATTGTGCTCTTAAATTCAATTTTAGTATCACTTTGACTTATTTTGGGTATAAAAGGAGTATTATAACAAACTCTCATAGAAGCTGCCTAGAAAATAGCATTTTAATAACTAAGATGTTCTCTTTTGAAGCCATATTACTTAAATATTAGCCGTACAAAATACGTATTTTTCAGTATTCTTTTCTTAGTTTTCTACTTTGCAATTTTCATTATACAAGAAAACGAGAGAGAGTGCCCCTCGAGTTAAAAACTTTCCTTGGCAGAAATATCACGAACAGAATCGTATAATATCGCTTTATATGCTCATTACTTTAAAAGTCACGTGTAAACTTATACTTACAATAGTCGAATGCATTGGTAATATAAATCGATATCTTTGTTTTAAATTCTAATAGAGAATTTGTTTTATTTTTATAACATATTTTGATTTTTTACAATATTAAAAAATTTTATTATTATTAATAAATTAAATCTTAATTTTCACTGTTAATATATTTAATTTGCAAAAACAAAAGTAAGATATTTTATCAGCTATCTATGCTCAGCTAACCCTTTCAAAGTTTTCTTCATTACATTTCTTATGAGAATGTAGTAATCAATTTATAAGTCACAATTTATATAATTAATTTTCTACTCAATTAATATCTTCACTTCATTTATAATTACATTCCACTCATACTTTAATTTTGACTTATAAGTTCGACTTTAATCCTTAAACACGTAAGTGGGTCAGAAAGACCCCATATGAAGCTTCGAACGCTTATTGTGTAAAGACGGAAAAAAATAGGAGGTTCGGACTAGGAGGTAAGAAAAGTTTGAAATCTCCTCTTTCGATTGATATGGTTGATCAACTTTATTGGTCAACTAGAATTCGAATGGCACGGCAGTAAAGTTTTGTTAGGATCTGTGGGACTAACATAATGTGTGAATAAATTTTTTTTGTGAGTATTTTACATAAAAAAGCTGGACAAAACACATTCAAACAGGTCCGTTCGCGGACTGTTACTCGTATATACTCTGTCTAATCTAAAGTTAGAATATTATATAGTGCTGTAGAAAAGGAAGTTTTTCCGAAATATATCATAAAACACATCAATTTTCAATTTTAGATACGAATTAATCAAAAATACCTCATATTCGCCTTGTTACATAAGTATATTTTTTAATAGAAATGACAATAACATAATTTTTTTTTGAAAGTCTCTTAAGCTTTAAAACGCCGTATTGTAAAGTCCTCAAAAGTTTTTTGTTGCGAAGTTTGTTATGATTTTTTGAAGTAAAAGTGGATTTTTGACCAATTTCTCATTTTTGCTTAAAAGTTTTTCATTTATAATATCATAATAAATTATTTTTCGGAAATGCCGATTGTGCAGTCATATTTCTGAGATTCTGAACTTTCATTTTAAAAAAAAATTGTTGAAAAATATTGATTGTAATCAAAGTTATAGCTTCTCAAAGTTGAAAAAGTCTCTCAGATTCGAAAATGTGTTTCCGTATTTTACAGGATCGGTGTGTTTAAGGGTTAATAGAAATGTGTCTCTAAACTTATATTAAGTTACTTTTTATTCTTTATAGATACGAATATTTAGGTAACAATGGAAGACTGGTAATTACACCATTAACTGAACGCTGCTACCTTACTCTTACCAATGCATTACATTTAAAATTCGGCGGTGCACTAGCAGGTCCGACGGGTACCGGTAAAACGGAAACCACAAAGGATCTCGCAAAAGCATTCGCAATTCAATGCGTGGTTTTTAATTGTTCCGATCAGCTGAATTTTCAATCTATGAGCAAGTTTTTCAAGGGTCTCGTTAGGTAAATTATGAGAATTACGTATCAACTAGCACATTGTAACTCAAATTACATTAATAGCATAAGTCAATTAATTTCAGCAGTAGTAATCATTTCAATTAAGTCCAACATTTTGTGATATTGCACAGCACCGGCGCGTGGGCGTGTTTCGACGAATTTAATCGAATCGATATTGAAGTGCTATCTGTAGTAGCGCAGCAAATCACGACCATTCAAAAAGCACAACAAATACAAGCGAACAAGTAAGTAAATGAAAGCTTGATGTAAAATAGCTCGAAATAATTTAGGAATCAACAGTTGAATTTTAATAATAGCTTTTAGCAGAAAAGCATTGATATTGTCTTGTAATTTTAGAGACATTTACTATTAGAATCCAAGCAATAAAAAATGTTATTTAATTATAAAGACGTTTGATACAAAAGCACAACAAATAATTTAACAGTTTCTTTTATCTATTTTTACCAATTTGTAAATTTATTATTTTTATTTAATTTATTAATTTTAAATTCGCAGATTTTTTTTTGAAGAAATTGAACTTACCTTGAAGCAGTCCTGCGCCGTATTCATCACTATAATTCCTGGTTATGCTGGTCGAACAGAATTACCTGACAATTTGAAGGCACTCTTTCGACCAGTGGCTATGATGATGCCAAATTATACTCTTATCGCTGAAATATCTTTGTTCACATATGGCTTTGTGGATGCCAGAAACCTTGCCAGAAAAATCACGACAACTTTTAAACTATGCTCAGAACAACTAAGCACACAAGTATCCTTATTTTTCTTTCTTTTCTATGTCCTTTTCTTTTTTTTTCTTTTTCAGGAAAGAATAAAATATACATTCCAATAATACAAATACTATTATATTTCTTTTATAAAAACTGTGCTGAACGTTACATACAGAACATTTTATTAAAACTACATTAAAATAATTTTGTTATAATGATAGATTGTTATGTATAATTAATACATTATTTTATTTTTATTGTTATATTATACATAATATATAATTATATATTAATACATAATACAAATTAAATATTCAGATAATATTGTCACTATAAGCAACCAAAATTTTTTTTTATTATTTAATATCTTTAAAATATATTAAGACTACAATTAGTTATGCTCTATAATAAATTGACTTCTCGATTTTAATTGTGTTGAAAATATAATACGACAGGAGCACTATGACTTTGGTATGCGTGCATTGAAGACTGTTATTGCGAGTGCTGGCAATTTGAAAAGAGAGNCGTGCATTGAAGACTGTTATTGCGAGTGCTGGCAATTTGAAAAGAGAGCAGAAAGATCTTGAAGAGGATCAAATATGCCTACGTGCCTTGAAAAATGTAAACTTACCCAAATTTTTAAAGGACGACTTAAAATTGTTTAATGGTACGTTAACTTTTATACATGTCAATTTCTTTATATATATATATATA